>PITA01005351.1:0-111686 GCA_004023965.1 Spilogale gracilis
CCCATGATGACTTTCCTCATCTTCATCCAGTAAACTCATCAGACTCAACCTCATGTTAAATAACTTCTCCTCTATACATACTTCATGCTCCCTTCTCTGAGTTCCCATAAAGTTTGATAATATTATTATTTGTTTACAAGTTTTGTCTCTGAAGAAGCACCTCTGAGGGTATTCATTCTTTTTTCTTTTTTTTTTTTAACAAGGGTATTCATTCCTGGGAAGGTCAGAGTCTTAATAATCTAGTTATTGCCCCAAATCTGTGGGTCCCCAGGAATGCAAAGCAACAACTTTAGGTACAGTTGATACTTTTATTCTCCCTGGTTATATCTCCAATTGAGACATAGGTGACATATGTATTTATTTATTCAGCCGGTAGGTATCAAGCACCTAACCCGTGCTCACCATGGCTCCAGGCGCTGTGGACATAGCCAAAAGCCAGGGGACTATGGCCTGAGAGAGAAAATAAGGAAAATCCCCTTAGCAAAACATTGGCTGGAGTTAGATCTTAGGCCGATTATCTTAGCAGAGAATTTGCAGAAAAGTGACCCACAAATAAGCTTCGGGTTGAAAAAAAAAAAAACAAAACCGATTTTAATCAGGAAAATGCTGCACTCTGATTCTCTAGGCCTGCCCCACTTGGTTAAAGGACATGTGTCATTTACAGTTAAAGGGGGAACTGTTAAAAGACCTGTTCACTATTCCACGAGATTTTTTTCCACTTTTTTCTTTGTGAGCCTTTGCCTTTGAAGCTTCTTGCTGCAAGACCTTTATGTTATACAGGAGAGGATCAGGCCAATGACTTCTAAAGCCAGGAGATGAAAACGCTCAGCATTTTATCGAGTTTCTGAGCCTTGATTCCCTTAATGACCTGAAAATCAGTCTTGTGTTTAAAGAGATCACATGCAAAACACAGCAGCGCTTTGCGAAGCACCAGACGGGACTTTTGAGTGTGATGAGCTCACTAACTTGGAAGTTGCTGGAAAGGTTTGCTTTGAAGTATGTGGTTGAGCACAGCCCATGGATGACAGACACCATCCCCTCACAGCCGACAGAACTGGTGCCAAAGAACTGGGCCTCGCCCCACAAGACCCTCCACTTTGGACAGCCTGACACAGTCCTAAATGGAGACTTCATCTCCTGCTGCCCAGGCTGGAAGAGCTGCACTGGACCAAATGCAAAGATGTTTCCATGAGAAAAGACATCTGGGCCATGCGGCAATCCAATCACACTGCTCAGCTCCGGCTCTCCTCTAGTGTCTATTTCCGCACCTGCGGGTCTCCCAGCCTAGGTGCTCGGGACCTGGAGCTACGCGTGGTCCTCATTCATCTCTCAGAACGCAAGCTTCAGCCTTCTCACTTACCTATGCTTTCAGGGGCGACGACGCTCCACCTAGCTGCTCATGTAAAGGTGAGTATGTTTTTCGTGTGAGTGGTGTTTTTGTCTTTGTTTTTGTTTTTGTTTTTAACTGCAGTTACAGCCCTATCAAGAAGAAAGAATAAAAAGGGAGACTGCATAAAACAGAAGTTGCCTATTTGGTGAAAATACTTTGCCTTTTCTTTTAGTCCATTTCACATAAATTCACTCAAAAGATACAACATACTGAATCAGAGAGCTAATTTTGTACGCTCTCAGTAGAGGGACAGAACATACTGAAAACAAAAATAAATAAATGTAGGGTGAACTATTTTTTCAAAAACCAAAATCTAACCAGAACATTAGCCCTTATCCTAGACACTGAATTAAATTAAAATCATTTCAAACAAACTCTTACCAAGTCCAATCAGCCCATTCCTCATGACCTGAACGACAGCCAACCATGACCTCCCCAGCATTAGCGAGGCAGTACGAGTGCTAACACAGAGCAGATCAGGTCATGACAGAACTTACGGAAAAGACGGGAAATTCCTTATGTGGTAGCCCAATGACCAGAAAAAAAAAAAATAATAAAGTGGAATTCCTAGGACTTCACGATACCCAATATTCAGTTAAAGAATCTGATCTGGTGTCATCACATCCATGTTTTCTTAAGCATTTGAAATGTTCTCCCACATATTTTTACCTTTGATGGTTGAACATGGAAACCCAAACTAACCCAGCTTTTTAAAAACTGATCTGAGGTATCACTGAACACCAATTCAAAAACTGCTGAGGGTTTGCTTCGATCTGGACCATTCGGAACCACAGAACAAGGTATGTGGTTGCTTCTTTAAGTTTATCTAGGATGCCCTTCTTCTCCTGCGACATTAACAGTAACTCTAACACCACACATTTGCTTGCCACTTTACAATTCACAAAGTAGTTTTACATACATCCTATCTTCCACGAGGCTGTAAGTTCCAGCAAGGCAGGGCCGAGTTGTCTGATTCGGGGCGCTATCCCTCATGCCTGGAGCAGTTAAACACTAACTAACTTTATTTTTATATTATGAGTGATTTCATTCAAGTAGGCATACCAGGTATAAATACCCTTATTCGAGAGATCAGAGGAGTTAAATGATATGTACACAGAAGTAAAATAAGTGGTCAAGCTGGTATCAGAGCCAGGCCTTCTGGTTCCTGCCCATTTCCTTTGCCACTGATAACACTATGTCACCATGCATCATGTATTTTTTCAGTAGTTGTTAATCCACAAACTGTTGGTTTTTTCTTTATGGTGTCACTGGATCCATGTGAAAAGTGAGACTCAGTAGGGTCCCAGTCACCCCACTCCTAAGCAGCAGAGGCAGAAGTGCAGCCTGAGGCTTTCAGGGTCTGTGTCCAGGGCTCTTCTCTCTGCGATGTCTCATTACTCTTGCTAGCCCAAGAGGCAACCCTCTTGTTTCTGCATTTAATGGCACTGCCTCTCACTTCCAAGGGCTCGTCTTCCAGTGACAGGCTCAGACATGTGTACCGCTGACTGTATGATAGACCTGATCTTGACAAACACAAAAATGGGACACAAAGAAGGCAGAGAGTTCTGTCGGTCCAACAAGAAACTAAGGCATGGAGAGACACAAAGTACAACCCTGATTCTGACTCCACCTTACGTTTTAATAATGAATAAAACAGCTACTTTTGATTTCTGAGCCTATAAAAAAAGCAAAAAATAAACACAGTTTTGTTTAATCTTTTTTTTATTTAGACTCTGTCTTTTCCAGCTGAAATTTAAATAAATTGAAAGCTATTTAATTTCTGATCAGATGCTACTTATATTTTTGTGATGATCATTTTGCCATATTTACAAATACCAAATCATTATGTGGTATACCTGAAACTAATATAATGTCATATATCAATTAAACTTCAATTTTAAAAAATATTTTCTTTTAGTCGGAACTGTGTCATTGTAACACAAGTCACTTCATCTAACCCCCACTAACAGAACCCTCATCTTGTTCAGAGGCAATGTGCCCATATACTGTATGCCTTTTAAAAAATCATCTTAGGGGCACCTGGGTGGCTCAGCTAGTTAAGCAGATGCCTTCAGCTCAGGTCATGATCACCCGGAATCGAGTCCCACATCAGGCTCCCTGCTCAGCGGGGAAGCCTGCTTCTCCTTCTCTCACTCCCCCTGCTTATGTTCCCTCTCTGGCTGTGTTTCTTTCTGTCAAATAAATAAAATCTTAAAAATAAAATAAAATAAAATAAAAAATCACCTTAATGCCTTGTCCCTGCCCAGATCAGTTAGATTAAAAACTCTGCCCATTTTTTCTTTCTCAGCAGCATGAGATAGCTGGGTTTTTTTCATTTAATAATGATAAATAGTGTTATCTCTATAACTTTCTTATAGTAAATCAAGGCATTTCCATTTCCCTATTTAGAGTCAATTAACAACTGTCTGTAGAGAATTTCTAATTTAATGTAAAATAACCTGAAATCTCCTCAACTTTTTTTTTAAAAATATTTTATTTATTTGACAGAGATAAACACAGCGAGAGAGGGAACACAAGCAGGGAGAGTCAGAGAGGGAGAAGCATGCCTCCTGCTGAGCAGGCAGCCGGATGTGGGGCTCGATCCCTGGTCTCCGGGATCATGGGTTCATGACCAGAGCCAAAAGGCAGTCGCTCAACTGAGCGACCCAGGTGCCCCAATTTCCTCAACTTTTGAGGTGAATAAACTGTGCATAAATTCAGTGAACACTAAAAATAAAGTTAACATCGCCTTTTTTTCTTGTAAGGGAGTTGGTGAAAAAGAAAGAGCAATTGGTTTAAAAGATGATTATTTTTAATCGGAGAAAAGATGCCATGTTTGAGAGAAACTAAAATGCTTCTTAGCAGCTATCAATATAAGCTACTACAGTGACATGTATATTTTGTAAAATATATAATAAGAGGGCGCCTGGGTGGCTCAGATGGTTAAGCCTCTACCTTTAGCTCAGGTCATGATCTCAGGGTGCTGGGATCGAGTCCCACCTCAGGCTCTCTGCTCAGCAGGGAACCTGCTTTCCTCTCTTTCTCTGCCTGCCTCTCTGCCTGCTTGTAATCTCTCTCTGTGTATCAAATAAATAAATACAATCTTTATATGATGGAAATGAATGCAGGAAATGAATGCAGGGGCTATTTTTAAAAACATGTTTTGGGGGGAGGTTATGGTGCCACTTCCTAAAAAAGAAGGAGCACTGGAGTTTGAAACTGACCACTTTGTCACTAAATTACTTTGACAGTTTCAGTGGACTGAATTTATAAATGACATGAAACAGCTACTACAAGAACAAAATTGTCTGATTCCTGTTACTTTGCGGTCGCTCCATCTTTCAGTGACAAAGGCATTTTCTAGAAGTCACTGAGAATCATGTACGAACACATTAAGTTGTTTTCCACCATGAAAAACAGATCAAAAGGACTCCCTGAAGCCATGTCTGTCCTTTATTTCTGCTAGTATAATTACTAATCTACTTGGTGGAATACGGGTATTTTACTTTTTTCTAGGTTCATAATTATATTACTTTTTTTAGCCTCCTGTCTAAAATGCCAACAGTAGGCTAGAAGAGCTCAGTGATCTGGGTCATAATAAAAACTTTAAAGTAAGAGTGACATACAGATCTCATGACATAGCAGAAACAAGAAAAGGACTAGGAGCTGGCTCATTTCTGTATGAGTTACAGCAAGTTGCAAACGACTAGGCTGCAGTATCTGTGAATAAAGAAATAAAAGAAAAAGTGATCTTTGGAGGAAATCTTTAAAATTAAAAAAAAAAGTTTCTCACCCTGACACTATTGGATGTAGTCTATTTTACCAGAATGATATTGTTGTATCGATATTTGTTATTTTCATGCGTGCTGACTAACCATCAGGCACTCCCAATACAGAAAAAGAGAGCAGTGTGGAGAGAGTTGCGCCAACAGCTACATTCCTGTTAACACACTTGGGAATGGTCATGCCCCTTTTCAAATGCCACCCAAGCGATGCTTGTCCCACAAGTAAGCTGTCCTGCTGCTCAAAACACACCTGTATGTGAATCCCTTGGGTACTTGTTAAACACATAAATTCCTGAGCTCCTCTCCCCTATGAAAGAATCACAATTTTTGCAGGTGTAGTCCAGAAATCTACACTTAACACACTCTTCAGGCAATTTTTACTCACAGGAAAATCTGAGAGCAACTGGACTAGAAATGGACCCAAAGTTATTCATGCTGTCTCTGGTCCTTTAATGAGAAAAAAAGGTGCTCACATCTGACTCCGACCCCAGGAACTAAACGTTGATGTACATCTTAAGCTTGATAGGAAAGTATTCATTTTCCATTTCAAATAGAAAGCATTATGAGGTGGGGGCAGGGTGGCAAACCATCAGTACAGTTGGAGGACTTAAAAGCAGAGTCCCCATGCTCCTTGAGACGGTTGAAGTCATTACTGCTAATCAGTCAGAGAGGAAGCACAGGCACCAAAGAGCACGCAAAATGCCTGCAGGTCGGTAGGAATCCCTCAATTGAGACATGCTTCATGTAGAAATGGATAATTAGGGAGTGCATGTTCAATTAAATTTGAGGATCAATGAGGTACTAAGAAATATACAGAGTGCTAAAAGGTTGTGTACAGAAACATTTGGTATTGCTAAGTATGAACAAAAAGAACTCTTTTGAAGTCTGAAGTCTAGAGTGCATCTTTAATGCTACTTCTTCAATGGAGGTAGCATCTTCAACTTGGTAACTATTGTTTAATCTAGCATTTTTTTAAATAAAAATAACTTAGTTACAAATAACATATGCTCTTAACATAGATTTAATGGTGGTGGAAGAGGTGGGATTATTGCTCCCCAAATGAATTAAGACATATTTTGAGCAGCGATCGCAAGCAACCCCCATCCTGCAATGCACACATCCAAAGGTACCAACTCACTGGCAGTGCTGTCACTCACAGTGCTGTGACATCATATTGTATTTGTTTCTGATGGGGAGACAACTCTATTTTGTCTTCTCATTTCAATCATCGGCTATAGAAGCAGTGCACAATATTGAGTGATAAAAATTCTCAGGCAATTAAAGTTTGCTCAACTAATCAAAAAATAGGTATCAAACTTTCAGCTCCTAATAATTTTTCTTGAAATTACAACAAAGAATACCTGAGTAACAGCCCATATATTTCATATCTTAATTTCCCATCTGAAAAGAAGGCATCCAGCCTATTGCTACAACTTGTACAAATATTCCTTAATGTCTTCCCAGGAGAATACATAAAGAGACATTCTTTTTTTTTTTTTTTTAAAGATTTTATTTATTTGACAGTGAGAAACACAGCCAGAGAGGGAACACAAGCAGGGGGAGTGAGAGAGGGAGAAGCAGGCTTCCCGCCGAGCAGGGAGCCCGATGTGGGGCTCGATCCCGGGTCTCCAGGATCATGACCTGAGCCGAAGGCAGTCGCTTAACCAACTGAGCCACCCAGGCACCCCCATAAAGAGACATTCTAGCTATGACATGATTTTTATAACATTCCCCGAAGTTTTAGGATGAACTGTAGAATATACAAAAGCAATAAAAATAATTCATTTGATTATTTTTTTTACATGACTACTATGTGTCTAGATGGTAGTTTTCCAAATGTCTACTTGACATACTTCAATGAAGAGCAAAGAGAGACAAAAATTGTGCCTCCATACTACTTGGGAAAGAGAAAAATAATTGAAAAAGTAAATTATGCAGTATATAACATTATGATTACTGCTGTGGAAAAATTAGAGCAGAGTAATGGGATTTGGGAGTGAGAGGGTGGAGAGACAGGTAACAATGTAAATAGGATTATCAGTATAATCTCAAACAAGACAGTGAAGTTTTGAGAACAGATTTGAAGGAGGTGAGGTCTTTTCAAAACAGATATTTGTGGGAAAGAGTGCTCCACACAGCAAGAAAGTCTAGTTGGTAGGAGGAACACCGAGAAGTCAATGCAGAAGTGGCACGAGCTAAAGGGGAATGGTAAGATAAGAGATCAAAAAAGTCAGAGGGAGGGAGTGGCAGGCCATGTAGATCCTAGCAGTCCATTCCAAAGACTTGGTTTATCCTATAAGAAAAATAGGAAGCCACGGAAGAGGTTTTTGTTTGTTTTGGGGAGAGGGAGAACACGCATGCATCTGTGTGTGCACATGCATGAGTGGGGGGAGAGCGGAGGGAGAGAGAGAATCCCGAACCGACTCCTCACTCAGCAGGGAAACTCAAGCAGGGCTTAATCTCACAACTCTGAGATCATGACCTGAGCTGGATCAAGAGTCAGTCACTTAACCAACTGAGCCACCCAGGTGCCCCTGCCACTGAAGAGGCTTGAACAGAAGTGACAGACCTATGCATAGAGCTAGTCCTATGACCCTAGAGCAGTGCAGCCTAGAGTTTAGGGACATGAGCTTTAGAGTCAAATAGAGTTGAGTTTGGATTTTTACTCCACTTCATACCAGCTGCCTAACTCTTGGTCAATTTTCTCATCTACAGAAAGGAGTAATCCTTGTTTCAGAGAGTGATTATAAATATTTACTGAGGTAATATTTAAACTACCTATTTTAGAGATTGTGTTTTTCAAGATGGTAGCAAAAAAGGTTTTTCTGTCCTTTCTTCTTGTAAAAATTACAGCCAGGTGACATACTAAGAGAAATCTCTTCCACAATATAAAGATCAAAAGTAGATGTGGGGGGAGTAGGTGGAGAAATCATAAATAACTAAGAGAAGATACAGTGCAGGCGTAAGAATCTATAAAGGGAGAGTGTTTCAATTTTCATGCTAGCCCACACCACACTATTGTTCCCCTGCCCATGTCCACTCCTAGATATTAAGAAATAAATATTAATGCAAAACCTTCTCATCATTCTTACTACAACCATCACTGTACTTAACAGTGGATTTCCTCTACATTTATTGCTACAACCATCACTGTACTTAACGGTGGATTTCCTCTATATTTATTTTACAATTGGCAATTATCTATAGTCCCAAATATACCTGGACTAACTCTCACTTTCACTTATTCTTTTGGGGCAATCTGCCAAATATACCACCCTCATCTTCATCTTCCAAAACCCAGCCTTAAACATACATCTCTTGGTCAAACATCTTTAAGGACTTTTCTTTGCCTACAAGAAGAAACCTATACTCCTTAAGCAGGCTCACTGGTGTCCCTCCAAGGATATGTCCTTATGAGAGTTTTGTGCCAGACAAACTATTCTTCAAACACACTTGTTCCTATGCCTAAATCTGCATTAGTCCTTTTGTCCAGAATTCCATCACTGACCATTTCCACTAAAGCCCTGATATTCCTTCAAAAACCAAGTCATATTTTATATACTCTACACCACACTTTCTCACCAAACCAGCCCTCCATAGTCATTCCATCTTCAGCACTATATAGCACTCTTATCTGTGTCATTCATTTATATTCAGTACCTGTTACCTTCTACTTGTACTTATTTTTGTATACAATTTTCCTTACTTCCCAGTTTCACTATAAATCCCTGACGGATTTAAAAATCTGGGAATGTCCAGAACTACTCTTACAGTACCAGTTTTGCCAAGGGCCCAAGAAATCAAGCAGAGTTCAAAAGCACAGAAGATTCAGAAGCCTTAGAACAGAGCAATCTTGGGACACCTGGGTGACTCAATTGGTTAGTCTGCCTTTTGCTCAGGTCATGGTCCCAGGGTCCTGGAATCAAGCCCCACATAGGGCTCCCTGCTCAGTAGGGAGTCTGCTTCTCTCTCTGCCCCTTCCCCTGCTTGTGCTCTCTCTAGCTCTCTCTCATGCACCCTCTCTCCCAAATAGAAAAAAAATCTTTAAAAGAAAAGAGAAATCAAAAAAAATTAAGGATTCACAAAGTACTGCCATTAAAAAGTTTAGAACACTTGTCATTGTTTAGCTTAGAGAAGAGAAAGCTGAGAGAGACCCAAAAGTCTCTTTCAAGTCTGAAAGGACAATAAGTTTTGTGGCTATTCTCAGTGTTAACTAAGGAAAATACTGTCTGAAGCAATGGGATTTGAAGACTTAGCAAGACATTATAAAGAACTTTCTATGAGGATTCTGTGAAACTAAAATGTACATTATCAAGGTAATTCCATCACTGACCTCGAATTTCTTGCATTTTAAAAGTTTTCTCAAATTTCTTGCATTTTAAAAATAATGATTCAGTTCCAGATCTGATATGTAAGGAGCTTGGAAGTTGTCACTCTTGTCCTTACCATAAGAAAAAGCTAAACAACCTGAAAATCAACTTTTCTGACCTACCAAAGACCTGAAGCCACAAGGTAAAAGACCACCTTAAAATCTGGAGGGACAGGTAAATGCAGAGCCCCACAGACTAGATCTGTTTACCTGAAGCAAAAGATGCTGGAGCTATAAACTGGTAGGAAACTTAAATTGTGGTTTTAACAAACAGGAGAGGAGAGTGTAGACTAACACAAAAATAAGAAACTCTTGGGGAGCAGCGGTCTTGCCCCCTACCGAGTTGTGTGGGGTTTACTTCCCAAATACCACCAGGTTCTCAGGAGTTGACAAAGATTACCTGTGACTCTGGCAGAGGGAGGGGAAGTGTAATCACTGAAATACTCACCGAAGGTTCTCCAGGGGAAAGACTTTATCAGAGCTTTATTCCACCTAGGGGGATTTTTTCCTACCCCAGTTCCCTCTAGTCTTCTTATCTTACCTAAGAGAGTAGGGGAAGGCTAAAAAACACTTGTGAAGGTCACAGACTCATTGAAGACTAACATGTAATCATAAGATTATAGAACGCTTGTCTTCCCTCACACCTTACCACCACACCAACACGGCTCGCATATAATAACTGTAGACCACAGTTGAAAGAGATTCAAGATGCAGATTTTCTCTGAGGAGAAGCCCCTGGGGAAGCCAAGAGTCAATGAGGACATAAAAATAAGAGGACTAGAAGAACGTGAAGCCTCTGCCACCTACGGCTATAAAAAATAATTAAATATATAGCCCAACTTCTAAATAGACTAACATACAGCCTTACCCCACAGGTCTACCTATCTCACTTTCTATTACAAAATCAAATGCTAGAAATTACAAAACACTGTAAATGAAGAATAACTATGATTGGCTCATTGGTAAAACAAAAACAGAAGAGGAGTGAATAAATGAGATTCTTTAAGAAAATGGTGAAAATAGCTCACTGGAAGCACTATTCACAATAACCAAAAGGTGGAAAAAAACCCAATGGCTATCAGCAGATAAATGGGCAAATAAAATGTGATCTATACTTACAATAAAACATTATGCAGCCACAAAAAGGATTGGAGTACTGATACTGCTATAACTGAAATGAATCTCTAACGTATGCTAAGTGAAAGAAGCCAGACACAAAAGGTCACATATTTTGATTCTACTTGTATGAAATACCCAGAACAGATAAGTCTGAACAGACAGAATGTAAACTAGTAGTTACCAACAGCTTATAGCAGAGGGGATTATGGAGTAACTGTTTACTGAACAAGTAGTTTTTTCTTGTGAGGTGACAAAAATATTTTAGAGCTAGCAATAGATGGTGGTTGCACAACACTGGGAATGTGTTGAATGGTCCCGAATTGTGCACTTTGAAATGATTAATTTTGTTTGTGAATTTCACCTAAATAATTTTTAAAAAGCTACACCACCATAATTCCCAAACTAAAACGCAAAGAGAAAAACAAAAGAAAAAAGTACAGAACATCTAAGTACTGTGAAATAATTTCAAAAGGTATTTTATATATATATATATAAATTTCAAAAGGTATTATATATATATATATATATATATATATATATATATAATTGGAATACCAGAAGGAAAGGAGAGAACATAACAGAACATTTACAATAAGAATGGCTAAGAATTTTCCAAAATTAATGACAGACACCAAAAAACAGATACAGAAAACTCATATAACATCAAACAAGTTAAATGCTAAAAACCCTGCCCTCAATATAACTTACTCAAATTGCATACAATCAAAGACAAAGGTAAAATCTTGAAAGAATCCAGAGGCTAGGAAAGAACAATAAATACCTTATTTATAGAGGAACAGGGATAAGAATTACAGCAGAAATCAAGCAAGCCATAAGAGAATAAAATGAAATATTTAAAGTGCCTTTTTTTAAGTCACCAACCTAAAATTCTATACCCAGCAAATGTATCTACCAAGAGTGAAGGAGAAAGAAAGATTTTCTCAGATAAGCAAAACCTAAAGGACCTCATCAGTGGCAGAACTGTCCTATAAGAAATATTAAAAGAATATCTCAAGGAGAAGAAAACTTAGATCTATTTCTCAAGATCAGAAACTTGGATCAATGTGAAGTAAGGAGGGGCACTGGGGGAAGATAAATGAAGTTAAAATAAAATCTAATTTTTCTAAAATATAACTATTTAAAGTAATACTGGTAACAATGTGTTGGGTGATTATACCATATGGATAAGTAAAATGAATGACGGCATTGTCATAGGGATGGGAAGGAAAAATTGAGAGTACTCTTTTATAAGGTACCTGTACTACATGTGAAGCAGTATAGTGTTGATTTAGATCAATTAAAAATAATAATTAAGGGCACCTGGTGGCTCAGTGGGTTAAGCCTCTGCCTTCCGCTCAGGTCATGATCTCAGGGTCCTGGGATCCAGGCCTGCATCAGGCTCTCTGCTCAGCAGGGAGCCTGCTTCCTCCTCTCTCTCTGCCTGCCTCTCTGCCTACTTGTGATCTCTCTGTCTTTAAAATAAATAAATAAAATATTTCTTAAAATAATTAAAATTATAAACAATTATTTGCTTAGGGTTGCTGAAATATAATTCAAAACAAGAAGTGAACGATAGAAGCAAACTATATAATCCAGAAAAGAGAAGGCTTATGTGTACATATGTATGATTGGGGTGGAGGAGCAGGGAAGGGTGCCATGATGGAGGATACAAGAATATTTGAAGATATCTTGTCAAAGAAGAATCAGGCATAGGAGTGCCTGGGTGGCTCAGTCCGTTAAGCACCCAACTCTTGGTTTCTACTCAGGTCATGATCTCAGGGTCCCATGTCAGGCATGAGTCCCATATGGGGCCCCTTGCTCAGTGAGGAGTCTGCTTGAGATTCCTTCCCCCTCCATTCTTCCCCCTGTTCGTGTTCATGCACTCTTTCTGTTGAATAAAGAAATAAAAGTCTTTAAAAAGAAAGAAGAAGAATCAGGCATATTCTTCATTGTTCTTGAGGACAGAAATGGTTCAAATAATTAAGAGTTACAGAAAAGTAAATTCAGATTAATAAAAGGATTAATTTTCTAGGCACTAGAACTGTCCAAACAAGGTGCACTGCTTGGAAAATAGTGATCCCTTTAATAGTAGAATTTTTTAAGTACAGGCTGCAAGATGACTGAAAATGATATTGTAGACTGAATCCTTCTTTGGGCCAATAAAAGAGAGAGGTAGGAAAAAAATTGGCCTTGAAAATTACTTGAAAATTTACAATCTTATGATCCTACCTTTTGAGGAAAACAACAACAACAAAAAAACCATCCTAGATAAGTTTTATGAAACTTGGAGTTTTTCATCATTATCACAGTAAAGATGGGCAGTGAAGCATTTGAATTTTAAGTACATTTGAACATGTTTAGGATCTGGATTCCTTGACTGCAGCCATCTAAATATGACTCTGGCTAATGTGGGACATTTGGGGAAGAACATCAGAGAAATCACAGGCTTGAATGAAGACTAGAGAACCAACCTTGGCAACAGGATTCCTCAAGGGAGCTCCAGACAGCTAAGAAATAGAAACTGCCTCAGAACAAAAAGAGTAAAGTCAACTTTTCCCTGCTGTGATGAAAATACTCCAACTATTATTTATTTTCAGCCTTCTCAAGATCCAAAACCTCTCATAAAAAGTGTTTGATTAGGCACCTGGGTGGCTCAGTGGGTTAAAGCCTCTGCCTTCAGCTCAGGTCATGATCTCAGGGTCCTGGGATTGAGGCCCACGTCAGGCTCTCTGCTTAGCAGAGCCTGTTTCCTCCACTCCCTCTGCCTGCCTCTCTACCTATGTGTGATCTCTCTCTCTCTGTTAAATAAATAAAATATATTTTTTAAAGTGTTTGTCTGTGCTTAGTTCATGGACACACACTAGCTATGAGAGGGGGGAGAAGGACAGCCCGGACTCTAGCATTTCTGACCTTTATTGAGGGGCGGGGCAGGCACTGGCTTTATCTCTCTAGCTCAGTCAGAGTCATTCGGGAAAACAGAAGCCACACTATCTCTTTTTTTTTTTTTTTTAAGATTTTATTTATATATTTGGCAGGGTGAGAGAGAAAGCACAATCAGGAATAGTGGCAGGCAGAGGGAGAAGCAGGCTCCCCACAGAGCAAGGAGCATGATGCAGGACTCAACCCCAGGACCTAGGATTATGACCTGAGCCAAAGGCAAATGCTCAACCAACTGAGCCACGTGGGCACCCCACACTAGTCATTTTAACAGAGAGATTTTAATATAGGCTACTGAAGGACTGAAAAATCAAACAGAAATGCTAAAGAAACACAGAGGTAATAAGTACAGTAAGCATTTTCCTTCCCAGGGCTTCCAGAGCAATGGGAAGAGGTTGGGTTATCCGCATCCAAAAGCTTAGAGAAACTCTGCGATGCTGAAATCCAACCACTAAGAAAGAGAGAAGATTCCAGCTGCTGCTGGTCTCTTCAAAGCTCAGAGGAAAGGTTTGCACAAACTATGGAAAGAGCCTAGATGTCCATCAACAGAAGAATGGTTAAAGAAGATGTGGTGTATATACACAATGGAATACAATGCAGCCATCAAAAAACACAAAATCTTGCCATTTGCAACAACATGGATGGAGCTAGCAGATATAATGCTAAGTGAAATAAGTCAATCAGAGAAAGGCAATTATCATATGATCTCACTGACATGATGAATTTGAGAAACAAGAAAGAGAATCATAGGGGAAGGGAGGGGAAAATGAAACAAATGAAACAAGAGAGGGAGATAAACTGTAAGAGACTCTTAATCTCAGGAAACAAACTAAGGGTTTCTGAGGGTGGGGGGCAAGGATAAGGTGGCAGTGTGATGGATGTTGGGGGGGTCATGTGCTATGGTGAGTGCTGTGAATTGTGTAAGACTGATGAATCATAGACCTGTATACCTGAAACAAATAATACATTATATGTTAATAAAAAAAAAAAAGGAAGGACTTACACATCTAGACTCAGACCTCTGAGGAAGGGGTGCTCTGCCACGATCCTGCTGGTAGGCCTAAGCCCAGCTCACAAAGTGCTGCAAGAAGGTGCACACAAGAATGGTGCCAGCAGCTGCAGAGGCGAAGCACCATTCCTGGGACATGAAGACAGGAAGAGCAAGTAAGCCTCCTAGTCTTCACCAAGGGCCTTCTATAGATAGGAAGTCAGTGACCAAGGGAGACATGGAAATTTGCATAATATTCCCAATATCACCAGCCCAGTATAGCAGCATGAATTACAGCTGACAGATGATTGGCTTAATCACTGGTACATCTTTCCACCAAGACCAACAAACTGATTGAAGGAATCATCCAGAGGAAATTGGGTTTCTCGGGAAAAAAAAAAAAAAAAAATTGGGTTTCTTGGTTGCCCAGTGACCAAACATGGGAACATGGGAACTCTAGAAGACTGGGAACAGCCACCTCCTCAGTATCTAATAAAAGATAGCTACCTCTCATAGTTTCTAAAAAGGTAGCAAAAATACTCTGATTTTTTTAATTTAAAAGGTTGGTTCAGTAATGGCTTTGAGGAAAGCCTAAAAATGATATAATACTTCACCTATTCAATGTATGGCTCCAGGTATATGGAACACAGAGATCAAAAGCAAGCATAAATTTACAGAATTAAATGCTATAGAATTCATTCCTAAGTAACTGGTGATGGGCTCTTTGCAAAGCATATGAGGAGAAAGGAAAATCTCCTTAGAAGTAGTCATTGGAGGAGCACCTGGCTGGCTCATTCTGTTAAGCATCCAACTTTTGATTTTAGCTCAGGTCATGATATCAGCGTCATGAGACTGAGCCCTGCATCAGGCTCCACAGTGGGCTTGGAGCTACTTCAGTTTCTCTCTCTCCCTCTCCCTATGCCCCACCTTGCCCCATGCTCACTCACTCTCTTTTAAAAAAGAAAAAAAAGAAAAGAAAAGAAAAAGAAACAGTCATTGGAATTCTGTACTAAAAAACTGGCTTTGGATCAATTACAGACTGAAGTACCAAGAGTTCTCTGCAATTAATGTTAAAGGCTTTGAAAACAGGCAAGCAAAAGCAGGGCAGACAGGGACACAAGATCTGGGTTCACATGGAAAAACTGAAAAGCAACAGAGACAACCAAATCTAACGAAGACAGAAGTATCTCCTCTCCATCAGGCTAAGCATTCTGCTTATCACCATGGAAGAATCCAAAGTTAATATCAAATTCAAAAAAATAAAATAAAATAATTAAGTGCACATATTAAACTAAAAAATAAACTTAATATCACTATCCCATAGTATACGACTGGCAGCCGTTAATATCTGTTTAAATAAAGTATATTGCCATGGCTCCCAAGTTAGTGCTAGACAGATGTGGTTTCAAGAGGGGCATATGGTTCTAAGATGTACCCCTTGAAAGGAAAAGTCTTTTGTGGTCTTCCAGGTGCTTCAGGATTACATTAGCACATTAAAAGGCCTGAGAGCCTTTTTTGTAAAGAGAAATGCTTACCTTTGACTCAGTGTATCTTCCATTTATTTCAACTGAGAAGCCTGGTTTCAGTAAGCATCTCCTGAATGGGTTTTGTTTTGTTTTGTTTTGTTTTGTTTTGTTTCAGAACACAGTTTACAATACATTGCTATATAGTGTTTGTAAAAAGCATATAATTCCCCATCTCATAGAATAAACTCTTTTCTTTTCACCCTTTGTTGTCTTAATAAAATCAAAATGTAAAACTCCTCTAGATGTAGTTTTTTTCAAAAATGTTCAGATCTGATGGTTTCAACCTATTACTTGCAGGCAAGATTCTGATGCCAAAGATAGGCCAGTTAGGCAACATTCCCCTTGGCATGCTGCCTTCCTGGGCCCTTGTCATTTCTGGATGGAACCCACACAACTCATGTAGAATATTTCCTTCCAGGGAGAAACAATACAGTTGCCATAGGCAGCTTAACAGCTCTTATTGGTAGATTGGGACTCTTCCTTACTATCCCAAAATTCCAAAATTGATGAAAATATGGGGGAAAAAACTTAGGGAAAAGTAAGGATTTACTAAATCAGAATTTCTTTTCCCACAACCTAACATAATTTGGCTAAAATAAAAAATGGACCCCTTTAAGAAGATGAAATACCTACTGATGTATTCTGAAATTAGATAAGCACATCTCTCACCAATGGCAATTTTAATATATTCCAAGGTAATTTTACTCCACCTGATTATTTGAAGAAAGAGAGGTCTCTCTCTGCACCTATTTTGAAAGTAAACTATAAAATGACCCCAAGTTTCTGAAAGTTCCCAGATGGTTCATTGTAAGTGGATAAAATGTGCATGCTTGTTCTCTCTGACTCCCTCCTTCCCTCTCTTCTTCCCTTCCTGTCTCTCTCTCTCTTCCAAAACTTGCTATTGGCTATTATCACCTTCTGTTAAAGGGCTGGAAAGCAAACTTGCAATTTGGGTTAAAATGGAATGTAGTTTCATAGAACTGAACTGAAGTGGCCAACATTTAGGAAATATTAAGTGGCAGAATAACATTTCAGAAATTTTCAAAGCGCAAATCAGTTAAGAATAACAAATATAACTCTGCTTTTATGGAAGGCAGTCAAGCTAAATTTCATTTCAAAAAGATAAAAGTCTTTTTTGTAAGATTGCATTAAAATAAGTGAATTCTAATTTCATATTTTAATTTCAGATGCCACCTCAAGCTTCTGACGTCATTGATCACCCTGTTTTTGAAACAAAGAAGAAGAACTACTTGATGAGAGAATTTATGTCAGAAAGAACAAGATCTCTGTTATAAGAAATATGTAAAGGGTGGCTCAATCAGTTGAATGTCTGACTCTTGAATTTGGCTCACGTCATGATCTCAGGGTCATGAGATGGAGCCCTCTGTCAGGCTTCATGCCCTATCCAGAGTCTCCTTGCCCCTCTCCCTCTGCTCCTCCCCTTTCTCTCTCTCCTTTCTCTCTCTCTGTTTCTCTCTCTCTCTCTCTCTCTCTCTCTCTCTCTCTCTCTCCCTCAAATAAATAAATAAATAAACAAAATCTTAAAAAAAAAGAAATATGTAGAGTTGTTAAAATTAGAGTAACTAGTATTAATATAGCAATTTACAGCTTATAAAATATTTTCAGGGATATAATTTCACTTGGTTATCCAAAAGTCCAGGATAGAAGTTAAGCAGGTACCATTACTATCATCTCTGTTTTGCACATAAGAACAGAGACAGAGAGACATTACATGGCTTGTCCTGGAACACACAGGGATAAGAGGCAAGGATGACCTAAATCCAGGGCATCTAACTCAAGATCCTGTGTTCTTTTCTCATTCATTCACTGTCCCACTTGGGGGTCTGCTATGGCTCAGATTCACATTGAAATACTACATCAACTCAGCAAGTGAAATCTTAAGTAGACATTTAGAAAAAGCAGTCATATCACTCTTAAAACTAAAGAGTCATAAAATAGCATTTCCTTTTTTTATATTTAATTTTATTTTTTCAGTGTTCCAAGATTCATTGTTTATGCCCCATACCCAGTGCTCAATGCAATATGTACCCTCAGTACCCACACCAGGCTCCCCCATCACCCCACCCCCTCCTCTCCAAGACCCTCAGTTTGTTTCTAAATCCGAAGTCTTTCATGTTTCATTTCACTCCCCGAATTATCCTACTTCCCATTTCCTTTCCTTCTCCTACTGTCTTCTATATTACCCCTTATGCACCACATGTAAGTGAAACCATGTGATACTTGACTTTCTCTACTTGGTTTATTTCACTCATAATCTCTTCTAATCCAGTCCATGTTGCTACAAAAGTTGGATATTCATCCTTTCTGATGGAGGCATAGTATTCCCGTATATATTTACCATATCTTCTTTATACATTCATCTGTTGAAGGGCACCTTGGCTCTTTCCACAGTTTGGCAATTGTGGCCATTGCTGCAATGAACATTGGGGTACATATGGCCCTTCTTTTCACTACATCTGTATCTTTGGGGTAAATACCCAGTAGTACAATTGCAGGGTCATAGGGTAGCTCTATTTTAAATTTTTTAAGGAATCTGAACACTGTTTTCCAAAGTGGCTGCCCCAACCTGCATTCCCACCCACAGTGTAAGAGGGTTCCCCTTTCTCTGCAGCCTCTCCAACACTTGTTTCCTGTCTTGTTAGTTTTGGCCATTCTGACTGGTGTAAGGTAGTATCTCAGTATGGTTTTGATTTGAATTTCCCTGATAGCTAGTGATAATGAACATTTTTTCATGTGTCTGTTAGACATTTGTATATCTTCTATGGAGAAGTGCCTGTTAGCCATTTGTATATCTTCTATGGAGACATGCCTCTTCATGTCTCCTGCCCATTTTTTGATGTGTTCATCTTCTTTTGGGATGTTGAGTTTGAGTAGTTCTTTATAGATCTTGGATATCAGCCCTTTGTCTGTAGTGTCATTTGCAAATATCCTTTCCCATTCCATGGGTTGCCTCTTTGTTTTGTTGACTGTTTCCTTTGCTGTACAGAAGCTTTTTATTTTGATGAAGTCCCAAAAGTTCATTTTAGCTTTTGTCTCCTTTGCCTTTGGAGATGTGTCTTGAAAGAAGTTGCTGTGGCCGATGTCAAAGAGGTTACTGCCTATGTTCTCTTCCAGGATTTTGATGGATTCCTGCCTTACATTGAGGTCTTTCATCCATTTCGAGTTTATCTCTGTGTGTGGTGTAAGAGAATGGTCTAGCTTCATTCTTCTATATGTAGCTGACCAATTTTCCCAGCACCATTTATTGAAGAGACTGTCTTTTTTCCACTGGATATTTTTTCCTGCTTTGTCGAGGATGATTTGACCATAGATTTCTGAGTCCATATCTGGACTCTCTACTCTGTTCCAGTGGTCTATTTGTCTGTTTTTGTGCCAGTACCATGCTATCTTGGTGATCACAACTTTGTAATAAAGCCTGAAGTTAGGTAACGTGATGCCCCCAGCTTTGTTTTCTTCTTCAGCAATTCCTTAGTGATTCGGGGTCTTTTTTGGTTCCATAGAAACTTTAGGATTGTTTGTTCCAATGCTTTGCAGAATATTGGTGTAATTTTGATCAGGACGGCATTGAAAGTATAGATTTCTCTGGGCAGTATAGACATTTTAACAATGTTTATTCTTCCGATCCATGAGCATGGAATGCTCTTCCATCTTTTTGTGTCTTCTTCAATTTTTTTCATGAATGTTCTGTAGTTCCTCGAGTACAAATCCTTGACTTCTTTGGTTAGGTTTATTCCTAAGTATTTTATGGTTTTTGGTGCTATAGTAAATGGAATCAATTCTCTGATTTCCCTTTCTATATGTATAAGAAAGCAACTGATTTCTGTGCATTGATTTTGTATCCTACCACATTACCGAATTGTTGTATGAGTTCTAGTAATTTGGTGGTAGAGTCTTGTGGGTTTTCCACATAGAGTATCATGTCATCTGCAAAGAGAGAGAGTTTGACTTCTTCTTTGCCAATTTGAATGCCTTTTATTGCTTTCTGTTGTCTGATTGCTGTTGCTAGGACTTCTAACACTGTGTTGAACAATAGTGATGAGAGTGGGCATCCTTGTCTTATTCCTGATCTCAGAGGGAAGGCTGTCAGTTTTTCTCCATTGAGAATATTCGCTGTGGGTTTTTCGGGCCCATTCTGGCTGAGTTTTTTCTTGTTTCCTTTCTCTTCTCTCTTTTTTCTTTCTTCTTACTCTTCAGTTGTGATTTCTGATTGCTCTGAAACCTTCCAACAAGCAATTCACCTGGATAGTGGTTGATATATTTAGCTATACATCCCCTCAACCACCTCTTGCTAAAATGATTCAGAAAGGAACAACAAACAGAAGAAAAACCCATGTCACAGAATTACTGGAAATGAACATAAACAATATGACAGAAATGGAATTCAGGATAGCAATCGTCCAAGTAATGGCCAAGTTGGAAAAGAACATTAGTGACAAGATAAAAGCTCTAATGACAGAAGTGAAAGCAGAAGGAGCAGAAATTAGAAAGGCTATTAATGAGATGCAATCTAATTTAAATAAGCTAACAGCTAGAGAAGGTGAAGCTGAAGATCGTATTAGTGAGTTAGAAGACAGATGGATTAAGAAGGAGGAGAAAGAGAAGTCTTGGAACAAACAGCTAAAATCCCATGAAAATAAAAAAGCATTTCTATGCTGAAAATTTTAGTAGGGTTCTTGCTAAGCAGGGAGCCTGACATGGGGCTCCATCCCAGAACCCTGGGATCATGACCTGAGCAGAAGTTAGACTCTTAACCATCTGAGTCACCCAGGCAGCACATATGCTGAAAATTTTTTGTAAAGAATTTTATTATATTAAAAAAATCTTAAAACATTAAAGAGACTCCTTACATAACATACTTAAATACATTTGTTAAATTAATTTGTCTTAAAAAAAGAACAAACAACATAAATTACATCTTAATAAGTGGGCTCTTAAAAAGCGTAAACATTAATGTTGGATTCTTTTATAGAAATAAATTCATCATATGACTTATTAAATAATTTGGGGAGTTACATGCTTTCTTCTTAGACTCTATTACTGCTATCAACAGAATTCAGTTTCCATATAAAATATTCTAAATTCTGACTGTTGGCTATTGTCCAAAAGTATCTATCAATCATTTGCCACTTTCAACACTACTGATTTGAGGTTTTAACGATCCTCATTGGGGGAAAATCACCAAGCATGCCACAAAATGTTTCAACAATCATAATCTGTAAATTCACTAATTCACTTTATAGATACTACCTAATTTCTGTCAGCTACAAAACCCCCCATAAAAAACAGAGGCAAGTCTGCATCATTAGGAGAGAGAAAGAGGGAATAGATGGTTAATTATCTCTGCCTATTTAAGAACATGCAATTAATTTATTCCTTTACTTGATAAATATTTATTTCGTTGATTGTTAAAGATGCTAGTGAAAACAGAAGGTCCTAGTGACAGAAAAAATGCAAAGACATGCTTACTGAGCATGTTTTACGTGTGGCACTAAAAATATGTGAGTAAACTATTTCTTTCTTTATAGAGATGGCAGTCTGGCAAAAGACAGAATAACCGTCACATAAACATAGATGTAGAACTACTTAAGGTAAGTCTAAATCTCAGTTCAGGTGTCAAAATTTAGAGATCATTCCCTCTAAAATAGAACAATATGAGGAATTTTTTAAATAAGTTATTTTTAATTAAGAAAAAGAAAGGAGAAAGAAAGAAGGGGGGAGGAAGGAAAGAAGGAAGAAAGGAAGGAAGGAAGGAAGGAAGAGAAAGAGAGAAAAATGTAAGTCGTGGCTAGAGCAGGTGTTGAAATCCAGCCCAAGACAGGCACATTCAAGATTTGTACATGAAATTCAGTAAGTCAGTGCCCAATACAGTCTGTAATCTATAAGGCAAGATAAGTACATGCAGGTAGTGGGCAACAAACTAAGAATAGAAGGAAACCACCTCAACATAATAAGGGCCATAGATCAAAAGGCCACAGCTGGGGCACCTGGATGGCTCTTTTGGTTGAGGATCTGATTCTTGCTTTCAGTTCAGATCACGATCTCAGGGTCTTGAGGTCAAGCACCAAGTCAGGCTCTGTGCTCCGTCGGGAATCTGCTTGAGATCCTCTGTCCCTCCCCCTGTGCTCTCTCTCATTCTCTCTCTCCTTCCCTCCCTTTCTCTCTCAAATAAATAAATCCTTAAAAATAATAAAAACAAAATGGCCACAGCTAACATCATACTTAATGGCAAAAGATTGAAAGCTATGTTCTCTAAGATCAGAATAACACAAGGATACCTACTCTTTTTTTTTCAATCTTTTTTTTAAAAGATTTTATTTATTTATTTGACAGAGAGAAAGATCACAAGTAGGCAGAGAGGCAGGCAGAGAGGAGGAAGCAGGCTCCCTGCTGAGCAGAGCCCGAGGCGGGCCTTGATCCCAAGACCCTGAGATCAGGACCTGAGATCAGGACCTGAGCTGAAGGCAGAGGCTTAACCCACTGAGCCACCCAGGCGCCCAAGGATACCTACTCTTACCATTACAATTCACCACAGTGCTGGAAGTCCTATTCAGAACAATTATACAAGAAAAAGAAAGACAAGGCACCCAAATTGGAAAAGAAGTAAAATTATCTCTGTTCTTGACATGATTTTGTAAGTG
This sequence comes from Spilogale gracilis, assembly GCA_004023965.1. Taxonomy (NCBI): domain Eukaryota; kingdom Metazoa; phylum Chordata; class Mammalia; order Carnivora; family Mephitidae; genus Spilogale; species Spilogale gracilis. The sequence continues at coordinate 22,774 of PITA01005351.1, forward strand.
GGAAATCCTTAAAACTTTACCAAAAATTTGGTAGAGAAATAATAAGTGATTTTAGCAAAGTTTTGGAATACGAAAATTAACAGAGAAAAATCAGTTGTGTTTCTATATACTAAAACTGATCAATCCAAAAGGAAATTAAGAAAACAGCCTCATTTACCATAGCATCCAAAAAAAAACAAAAAACAAAAAAAACAGAACTTTAGGATAAACGTAAACAATGGAGTGAAGGATTTGTACACTTAAGACTACAAAACATCTGTAATATTTCTTGCTACTTTTTTTTTTTAAGATTTTTTTTTATTTGACAGAGAGAAACACAGCCAGAGAGGGAACACAAGCAGGGGGAGTGAGAGAGGGAGATGCAGGCTTCCTGCCGAGCAGGGATCCCGATGTGGGGCTTGATCCTGGGTCTCCGGGATCCTGACCTGAGCCGAAGGCAGTCGCTTAACCAACTGAGCCACCCAGGCACCCCATTTCTTGCTACTTTAAAGAAACCAAAAAAGATACAAATTATGGGCAATATATCTTGCAGTCGAGGCACCTGGGTGGCTCAGTCATTAAGCATTTCATCAGCTCAGGTCATGATCCCGGAGTCCTGGGATCAAGCCCTGCATCAGGCTCCCTGCTCAGTGGGAAGCCTGTTTCTCCTTGTCTCACTCCTCCTGCTTGTGTTCACTCTCTAGCTGTGTTTCTCTCTGTCAAAATAATAAGTAAATAAATAAATGAATGAATAAATGAATAAATAAATAAATAATTGATAAATAATATCTTGCACTCATGGATTAGAAGACTTAATATTATTATATAACCCAAAATGAGTTACAGAACTATATGCAATCTCTATCAAAATTCCAGTAACATTTTTTCTGAAATAAAAAATAAAATCTTAAAATTCACATGGAAATTCAAGAGAGCTCAAATAGCCAAAACAATCTTGAAAAAAAGGAACAAAGCTAAAGGCCTCACACTTCTTTCCAAAACAAGAGTCAGACATGAGGAAAGCCAGTGTTTAATTCCAACAAAGCATCTTTCTTGTTCTCATCACACACAACAGGCTATGCACCTATGCAGTGATTCTAGGACCAATATGTAAAGATGCTGTTCAATATTGAGCAACCCAAGGGCAATTAACATGCTTGCTTTGAAAGGATGTTATTGTTCCTTTTTGTTTATTTGTTTGTCCTTGCCATGCATGGTAGAATTTTAGAATTTTCCTGGCTATTCTAGTCAGGAATAATTTTCTTAAAGAACAGAGATCTTCTCAAGAAAATGGAAGTGTTTTGTTTTTGTTTTAAGACTTTATTTATTTATTTGACAGAGAGAGATCACAAATAGGAAGGAGAGGCAGGCAGAGAAAGAGGGGGAAGCAGGCTCCCCACTGAGCAGAGAGCCCAATGTGGGACTTGATCCCAGGACTCTGAGATCACGACCTGAGCCGAAGGCAGAGGCTTAACCCTCTGAGCAACCCAGGCGCCCCAAGAAAATGGAAGTTTATTGAAAGAGTATAGTACGTACTGCAGAAATCCATGATTGGAGCTCATTGCGCAACAAGGACTCACAGGAAGTGAATGAGAATTAAGGCTCCTCTCTCTATGCCTCATTTGTATGCTATAGGATGATGGTTTAGATTTAGACTCCAACTGAGACTGGCTGAAGTTAGATCTCTCTCTTACTAACTCAATTTCTTCAATTTCATCAACTATAAGAAGGCTAATAAAGTGTTTAAAACAATATCCAGAATGTAGGTGCCTGGGTAGCTCAGTCGTTAAGCGTCTGCCTTTGGCTCAGTTCATGATCCTGGAGTCCCAGGATTAAGACCTGCATCAGGCCTGCTTCTCCCTCTCTCACTCCCTCTGCTTGTGTTTCCTCTCTCACAGTGTCTCTCTCTGTCAAATAAATAAAATCATAAAAAAAGATAATAAAATAAAATAAAACAATATCCAGAATAGAATAATCTCAGTATTTTGCAGAATTCCTTTACCTATAGTCTATTTTCCCCTACTTATTAGCTTCCAGACTCAACAAGATAGCTACCCTCTCTGCCCACTTTCTGTTTCAAAAGCCTGCTGTTTATAAACCTATGTCTCCCAGTTTGAATTCTTGAGAGAGAGAAGTCGACTTACTGCCAGCTAGGTTCTACAACACGCAAAGACGTCCCTTGCTGTGGACAGGTCAAGGCACAAAGTAGGTCTAATACACAGAAATTGTGTTGTTTTTTTTTTTTCTCCCCTTATATATATGAGATCTTTACCATTCCACTAGACAGGGTGGAAATTTTCTCACCAGAACATATCTCCAATTCCGTAATACACAGTGGGGAGACAGGATTTATAATTTACTTTTTAGTTCTCTGCGAAGTTGGTTGTTTTGTTGCTATTTTATGGATGAAGAAACTAAGGCAAAGAAAGATTGAGTTGTCCATGGTTCAGTGAGAGTAAATGGCAGAACAAACACTTCATTTTAATTCTGTTAGCTCCAAAATCACTATTTTCTCCATATTGCTCTCCCTATTAATTACTTAACATGAGTTCAAGTTTCCATAAATTTTGAAAAATATAAGAATTCAATTGTTTTTTTAAAGACTTTATTTATTTACTCATGAGAGACAGACAGAGAGAGAGAGAGAGAGAGAGAGGCAGAGGCAGAGGCAGAGGCAGAGGGAGAAGCAGGCTCCCCAAAGAGGAGGGAGCCCAATGTGGGACTCAATCCCAGGACCCCAGGATCATGACCTGAGCCAAAGACAGATGCCCAACCATCTGAGCCACCCAGGTGCCTCTACTGGGTTTTGTTTTGTTTTGTTTAAACTTTATTTATTTATTTGAGAGGGGTGTGGAGAGAGAGACAAGCAGACTCCACACTGAACACAGAGCCTGATGCAGGGCTCAATCCCACAATCCTGAGATCATGACCTGTGCTGAAATCAAAAGTCAGAGGCTTAACTAACAGTCACTCAGGTGCCCCATGAGAATTGTATTGTGACCTGAATTATTATTTGGTCTGTAATGAATTTTGTTTGCTATTTGATATAAGGAACTTCTTCCATATTAGCTACTTTCCCTCTCTAATTTTTAAGTGCCTATCTACTAGACTTCAATATTAATATGGCTTTAAAATTAGCATCAGCTTAACAAAAGAGTAGCTACAGATAAAAATAAATAAAAATACATTCCTCTCAAAAAATGTCTATCTGGGAAGAAGAATCATAGATTATTTTCATTATTTTATCTCCTTTTTTACATGATATTTGTACATGCTGTCTACAGTGTTCTCCAGAGAAGGCATGAAATAACTGCCTTAAAAAAAAAAAAAAAAGAAAAAGAAAGGAAGGCGTTCTTCCCAGATTCCCCCTTGGTGTTATAGTTTTCAATTTTCTACAGAAGAGCAATTTAGAAAGAAAAAATGGGGGGAGAGGTGTGGCGAGAAAGAAAAAGAGACACATATTTCCATCACACAGCTCATTCTTAGAGGTTATGAGCACTCCTTGAAAATAGACGAGTTCTCAGAAATGCTAGAATTATTGTTCAAATCCAAGAATTGTCCACTTCAGTCTTGTTTGTGATAATGGAAAATTAGATGCAATCTAAAACCCATTGTTGGGACACTACTCAAGTATTACCTGCTTAATCAAATCTCTGCAAAAGCTATCCAGTCTGAACAGTATAAAGCAATTTCAGCTCCCTCTCAGATCAGTCCTAGAATTTTAAACTGACGGGGACCTTCAAGAACACCTAAATGACACTCTTCACTTTGCAGTTGAGGAAACATAGCCCCAATAATATTATGAGACCTGTTCAACGTCATACCTTCAGTTGGCACCTAGTTAGTAATCAAATAAAATAGAAGTCCTCTTATTCACTGATAACAGAAACAGTAGCTGGTTGATAAATAGAAAAAGATAATTAAAATATACAGCATAAAAATTATTACAATAAGATTTTTTCTTAATATATCCAAATATATACAAATTCACATTTTTTTGTTACTGTGAAACCAAGGGTTTCTCTGAGAATGGGCCCACTGATTGGAGTTCCAAATCTTCCTTCTTACATAACCAAATCTATAATGTATTTAGACATTGCCTATGACTTTCTATTGCAATTTCTTTAAGTGAATACTTAAGGAGTTTTGCACAGTAAACTAAGGGCAGAATCTTTTCAGAATTTTTGTCACCCATTTTCCATGTTCTATAATTGTGTCATGCTTATTTCTTTTAGCAAACACCTTTATTGAGCCTTTTGAAAACATTCAGCTTGGTCTCAGCACTTCCATTTTATTGATCTACATACTATTTAAGTAAATAAAATTAAATATTTAATTAAATAACTAATTAAATTTAATATTTAATTAAATAACATAATAGCAATAGCAATAACAATAGCAATGGCATGGAGAGATTTCAGAGAAATTAAATATGGAGGTATTTGGTAAATATGGTAAAGATGGAAGTAGACGTCCCCAGGCATACTAAGAAGAAGCATGCTACCACAGTTAGCGTTCAGTGTATCAGCAGCAACCGTGAGCATTATCTATCCATGGAGGGAATGGCAAGCTTCCATTAATCCAGAGAGTCAGGTAAGTAGGGATTGACCAATAGAGCATCCACTATAGTTGAATTTAAAAGTAAGTTTTCTCAACTCAAGCTTCTCTCCCCCACATTCAAATTAATCTCTAGCCAAGTATGTAATAATAAATTTGGTGATATCTTAAAAACAGACTACATGTCTTAAAGGCAGTTATCTATGGTTTCTTATCCCACGACATTTGCAGAAGGAGGTTGAAGGGAAAGAGCTGAAACATGCCATTGACAGCTTTGTTTATTCAGCAGTTACTGTTGTCTTGTTAACCTTTCTACATGAAAATTGAATGCTAATGAAAGTGAATCAAAATGTTTCATCTGTATCAGTCTGAGTTCTCCAGGGTAGACAGAGAGATGATAGATAGGTAAGGGTAAATTTTAAGGAATTGACTCATGTGTTTGGGGTGCTCCCAAATCCAAAATCTATACACTTGTAGGGCAGACTACCAGGCTGGAAACTTCACACCAGACTTCTGTATTACAGTCGAGCAAAAGGTAGAATTCCTTCTCTGTTTTGGCTTCTAAAGACTTAAACTGATTAGATAAGACCTACCCACATTATTGAGGGTAATGTCTTTACTTAAAGACAATTGAGCATACATGTTAATCACATCCTCAAAATACATTTACAGCAACATCTAGTATTTGGTCAAACAACTGGGTACCATAACCTAGCTAAGTTGACACACAAAATTAAATATCACTATATACTATACGGTAGAGAACATTGGGTGATTTTAAAGCAAGATTGGAATCATGAAGATTTTCAATCATTTCCATTTTCTGTATCACCAAAAACAAACAAACAAACAAAAACAGGTTTTCAGTCAAATTAGAGGTAAACATTTTCTAAACAAATTTCTTTCATTCTATTCTAGGCTCCTGTGCTTTTTATCCAGTTGGCTTATAGATGGAGGCAATTCATGCTTTAATAGCACAAATGCTATACCTTTGGAAGTATGTGTCTCATTTGTGTTATATCAGAGGAAGGTGGAATCCTTTCTCTACAATAATCTCAGAAGCTCTAGTAAACTAGAGAAGGTCCACCAAGAATCCAGTTTTCAAGATCTGTTGGACTTCCCAACAGAAATGGGGAAGAAAATTTAGAAGTTTAGTAACTAGAGGAAAGAGCTGTCTCTAAGGAGAAAGGGAAGTTGATGTGTGGCATAGAACAGTTCCCCAACCAAGGTTTGAAAGAAATTAGCTCAAGTTTCTTAAGAGAGAAGATTTTAATAAAATTTTAAAAGTTAACTTACTCTTTGGGGACTCTAAGAAAATAATTGTGACGCAAGTGGGGATAGTTTCCTCACTCATTTCAATGAGTGTGATAACCACAGCTCTGAAGTGTAATAAAGAATTTGGCTGGATTTTAACTTCCTGGTTCCTGGGAGATAACCCCTAAATCCTTGAAATTTCCCAAGTGATGGGAATGTCTTCGTTATTTATGGTGAGCTCCAAAGACTATATCTGAGCTTTTGGTGGGGAGGGGGCGGCCATGCAAGAAAAACCAACCACGTATATACAATGAAATCCCAGTGGAAATTCTGGACACCAGAAGCTCAGTTGAGCTTCCTTCTTGTTGATACATACTGATGTGCCAGGAGAAATCATAATTATCACACTTTCCTGAATTCTAGGAGTACTTCTAGCAAAATTATCAAACCAGGGATGGGTAATGGAAACTCCCATATTTGTAGCCAGTTGGTCAGAAGTAGAGGTGATCTGGAGAACCCCAAGTTTGTGGCTGGTGTAAAAAGTGAGGGCAATCTTGCTGGAGAGTGCTCTTAAACTGTGAAGTGTGAGCTAACCCTGAACAGTTAGCATCACAATTGTATTACACTCTCAAAGAAGAAATCGCCAGGACACTAGGAGGGAAGTGAGGGAGCTGGAGGCACGGTACCTTTTGGGAATTTTAAAATTCAGATATTTCACCTTATACCATATTAAACATATTAAAATGTTCTCACATCCCCAGATTAAATATCATTTTTCTTCGAGAAATCAAAAAGCTTTGTATAATTTTCTTTTTGAAATAATTATCTGATTTTTTAAATTATCTATAAATAACTCATTTATTATTAATAATAGCTCCTCAGCAATCGTTGTGATACTTGAGAAATCTCGAGCAGTGAGAAAAATCCAACTTATGAATCATTTTCAAATGTAATAAAGTTGTTATGGATTTTAAATTTAGCATTTAATAAAGTGGACATGATACTTCAAATGTCTAATGTACAGATCAGTTCGGCTTGGCATCCTAGTGATTCTGCAGGATGGAGACAGGAAGTGACCACTAAGTACAGGTCTTAGCTCAGGCTGCATAACAAAGTGCCACAGATTGAGTGACTTAAACAAAAGAAATTTATTTTTACACAATTCTGGAAGCTGGAAAACCAAGATCAAGGTTTCACAGATTCTGTTTCTGATGAGAGTCTTCCGGTATGCTGACAGTTGCCTTCTTACTGTATCTTTTCATGGCAGAGAGAGAGAGAGAGCTCTGGTTCCTCTTTCTTTTTTTATGAAGACGTTAATATATTGAGTTAGGGCTCCACCTTTACGACTTTAATTACTTCCTAAACACCCTATCTCCACATATAATTATGTTGAGCATTAGGGCTTCAACATATGAATTTTGGTGAGGTGCAATCAGTCCATCATAGTATGGGGTGATTTTTTTTGTTATTAATTCATATTTTATTCTTTCTCATTTCACACTCTAAGCAAACAGCTAGGCTTTTGAGTACCTTCTCCTCTGGGGCATTTTTGCTGTGGCTTGGATAGGAGAAACTGCTGAGAACTCACCATCTTTCTGGCTTATGTTTTACAGTCTTTGTGTTCAAGAACTAGTTAAGATGATAGGGCCAGGAAAGAAGTGGGAACTCAAGTGGTTTCAAAGGGTTAAGAGAAAGAGGGCCCTCCCATTTCTCCAGGCACCAACCACAGAGACTTCCATATTCTTGGTGCATCAAGGAAAGAGAAGGGAGCCCCCAGAATAATTGAGTTGTAATGTCCTACAACTAGCAGGGCAGGACAGCAACTTAGAAAATAGAGTTATTTTCCTGGAGATAAAGGTAACACCATTTTTTTCCCAATGTGATTATTATTCAGGCCCTAGGTGGCCTTCACCCTTGCTGTGTGACCAGTAAGGCAGGGGATTATGTTCACTTCAACTTAAGAAGCAAGCATTTGGTGAGAGAAGATATTTTCAAATGACATATCAGATAAAGGGCTAGTATCCAAAATCTATAAAGAACTCCTCAAACTCAACACCCAAAAAACAAATAATTCAATCAAGAAATGGGCAGAAAACATGAACAGACATTTCTGCAAAGACATCCAAACGGCCAACAGACACATGAAAAAGTGCTGAACATCCCTCGGCATCAGGGAAAATACAAATCAAAACCACAGTGAGATACCACCTCACACCAGTCAGAATGGCTAAAATTAATAAGTCAGGAAACAACAGATGTTGGTGAGGATGTAGAGAAAGGGGAACCCTCCTACACTGTTAGTGGGAATGCAAGCTGGAGCAGCCACTCTGGAAACGCATGAAGATGCCTCAAAAAGTTGAAAATAGAGCTACCCTATGGCCCAGCAATTGCATCAGTGGGTATTGACCCCAAAGATACAAATGTGATCTGAAGGGGCACATGCACCTGAATGTTTATAGCAGCAATGTCCACAGTAGCCAAACTAAGGAAAGAACCTAGATGTCCATGAGCAGATGAATGGATAAAGAACACCACACACACACACACACACACACACACACACACACACACGCTAGAATACTACGCAGCCATCAAAAAGAATGAAATTCTGCCATTTGCAATGACATGGATGGAATTAGAGGGTATTATGCTGAGCAAAATAAGTCAGTCAGAAAAAGATAACTATCTCTGATATGAAGCTCTCTCTCTCTCTGATATGAAGCTCTCTCTGATATGAAGAATTTGAGAGGCAGGGCAGGGGGTCGTGGGTGGTAAGGAGGGAAAGAAATGAAACAAGATGGGACGAGGGAGGGAGACAAACCATAAGAGATTCATAATCTCAGGAAACAAACTGAGGATTCCTGGGGGGTGGGTGGAGACAGATAGGGTTGCTGGGTTAAAAAATAAGTAAATAAATAAAAGAACCAAGCTGGGTGGCTCAGTCAGTTAAGTGTCTGCGTTTGGCTCAGGTCATGATCCTAGGCATCGGGCTCTCTGCTCAGTGGGGAGTCTGCTTCTTCTCCCTCTGCCTGCCGCTCCCCACTGCTTGCACTCTCTCTCACTCTCTCTCTCTGACAAATACATAAATCAAATCTTAAAAAAAAAGGAAGAACCAAGTATTCAATTCATTCATTAAAAGATATATATTTATAAAGCACCTACTATGTGTAGAGAACTATGTGCTTGTGCTGGTGAAAACTTAATGGGCATAATGCCAGCCTGCACAGCATCTGTCAAGAAACACAACAGTACACAGGAGAGTTGAAGAGTAGTCATAGGAAGTGGTCAAGATCAAAGAAAGGACAACAGGTAGCCAAACAGCAAGGAAGAAGGAAGACCAGTCCAGAAACAAGGAAACAATACTACTTACCACATCTTGAAGAACTAGTCACTGAAGCCTTGGAAGGTCATCAATTTCAACTAGACACTCAGCATAGGAATCCTCTCCATAGTATAAAAACACATTGTGGTCTAATCTCTTCTGAAAAAACATGGCCCCTGCCTGACTCACAAGTAGGATACTCACCACTTCATCTCTGAGGCCTTAAACTAGAAGAGGATGTGGCAACAATGAACGACAAATAAGAGACAGCTGATAGCCCGACATAATGGCTGTCACACAGACACAGAGTTGTACTGGCACAAAGAACAGTAAGTCCTAATAAAGAGACCAAGGATGTAGAAATACCTCTTACAAAATATTCTCTTAAAAATAATTAAAACAGGGGCACCTGAATGGTTCAGTTGGTTAAGCCACCAACTCTTGTTTTTAGCTCAGTTGTGATCTCGGAGTCATGAGATGGAGCCCTGGGACGTACTCAGTGTGGAGTCTGCCAGACATTCTCTCACCGTCTGCCCCTCCTCCAACTCTTATCCACTCCTGGAAATGAGAGACATTTAAAATTTATTTTAGAAAAATAAGTTAAAATTTACTTCATACAGGGGCGCCTGGGTGACTCAGTCGTTAAGCGTCTGCCTTCGGCTAGGGTCATGATCCCGGAGTCCGACAATCAAGCCCCACATCAGGCTCCCTGCTCGCTGGGAAGCCTGCTTCTCCCTCTCTCACTCCCCCTGCTTATGTTCCCTCTCTGGCTGTATTTCTCTCTGTCAAATAAATAAAATCTTTAAAAAAAATTATTTCATATAAAATAAATTTAAAATGTATTTTAAAAAGTAATTAAAACATAAAAGTTCAGATGCCACAATTGCCCAGAAAATTCACATATTTAGGGGCACCTGGGTGGCTCTGTGGGTTAAGTGTCTGCCTTTGGCTCAGGTCATGATCCCCAGGTCCTGGGATCAGGCCACACAACAAGCTCTTGGCTCAGTGGGAAGCCAGATCTCCTCCTCCCTGGGCCACACCCTCTACTTGTGCTCTCTTGCACACCCTCTCTCTCAAGTAAATAAATAAATTCTTTAAAAGAAAAAAAGAGACGATTCTCATATTTAAAATCTTTCACTCCTAATAATGCCAGATTGTAATATAACCATATTATACCTAACTGTAAAAATAATTTGCAAAGGGAGAAGGGAGAATTTGGGAAAACAGTTTTCATCACAATAAATGAATTTACAAAAACCGGTGGATATGCGAGCTCTTGGTTCCCAGCCTTACATCTCCCCATCAAATCACAAAGATGCCAAAGTGAGGGAAGGCCCTGCAGCTCTCCCTCTCTCAGTTCAGTCGGTGGCCTGTTGGTTGAATTGTAGCCCATGTGGTTCCAGTCTGACTTTTCTAATGAGTTTGCCATGAAGAGAGACAATCATTTTAATTTACATTTAGTAAACTGTATCATCAGTATGACTGGTTTTGTTACATGGTTTGAATTTTGTCAATCTGTCATTCCCACTCCTATCACACTATAAAAAAATAAAAACATTTTTTAAGTGGACATAAATTGCTAGCTTTACTCACTATGAGCTGAGCTGAGTTTATGTTTTTTTCACTTAGCTAATTCTTATTTTAGAAGCTTAACTTTATGAGTTTATCTTACACATTTTCACCACTTAACTCTTCTTATTAGAAGTTAAATTCTGGCTTTCCAAAAGGAATATGGCCATAAACTGGTACTCAATGCCAAAAGTAAGCAGCATTATGAAATAGTACTCCTAAGTCCCAGCTTTCCATGTTTTTAAACTCGAACCCTGGCTATTAAAATATGTGAGATGTGATAGTACCTCACCCTCTGACATATGGAGAAACATAAATCCCTGACTCCCAATTAATACAGAAAGGGAGGGAAAGAAAGCATGAAAGAACCAAAAAAAAAAAAAAAAAAAAAAAAGACCTCCTTCATTTCATATGCTTCTGAGGTATCAGTGTGTGCGATTTTACCAAAATGAGACTCAAGCACATTCAATCACACATACAGGAAGTTTGTCCTTCAGGCTGCAGGCTATAGCCTGACTTCTATTTATTAAACCCGTCTCTTGTGAAGAATTGGCCACTTCACAATGTAGAGGTCATAGTGCAATGACTCAGAACAAGCCTCAATATCCCCTTCTTGAGTAAACTGTTGCCTGACATTCATCGCTCTGCCGGGATTATTTTGAATTTCAGGTCATCCTAATGGCATTTCTCCCATCGGCCCTTGCATATATTCAGGGCATCTTTTTGTATCAAATTTCCAAATCAAGTCAACCTCACCCATATGACCATCATAGTAGAAAAGCCAATTACGGATTGTATGTTTGCTTATTTCCTGACTTGAGGTTCCACTTTACTGTATTTTCCACAGCATCCTATCTGTCTTTCACTACTACTGCAGCAGAATGAAAGATCCCTTCTTGTCAAATGAATGCTGCAGAGTCACAGGAAATGCTCGTATGGGGCAGATGTGGTTCTGTGTCTCTATACCATGGCCAAAGTTTTGCAGGACTCTGGTGGGCAAATCTAGGTCACATGTCTATACCTGCAGAAACCCAAAATGCATGGAGCAAAAGGAAATTATCCAAAAGGAAATGCAAAATGCATTATCCAAAAGGAAAATCCTGATAGTATTCATGGAAGGAGAAGTAGATGCTCAACCAACAATCACAAATTTTGTCTACTATAGCTCCCAAGCAAATTTATTTTATCCCAAGATAAACATAAGATTACATATGATTTAAGATATCTCTTGAAACTACATATTTTAAGAGGTGATATAAATAAATCAGAAAGAACATAAATAACCTAAGAGAAAAATGGGCAAAGTATACAAACATGGAGTTTATGCTGAAAAAGACAAAGATAGGAAAAGCTGATCAACTGCACTTGTAGAAAACTAAGAAAAATCGCAATAAGAAAGAAACAATGTTCTTCACTGATCAACAATCTAAATCACAAGGTGCCATTTTTTTAATCTTGAAAATGCTTCTGGTTAGAAGATACCTACTACGTGCAAAGGTATAGGAAATTGCTTTTAGTAGAAGTGTTATGTTGGTATAAATCGGTAAAAAAATGATTTATCAAATAACTGTCAAAACTAAAATGCATGAGTCAGTGACCCTAAGTTAGGAATTTACCTTACTGGCATACCTACTGAAATTCCCCCAAGACTTAAGTACAGAGATATTCACTACAGCATAATGAAATTGCAAACAAACCAACTAAAACTGAAAACAACCCCGTGTCCATCAATGAATAACAGGACAAATGAACTATGATGTATCTACCTAACAGAACACTAGAACATTAAAGAAATTTAAGTAGATGTGTATATGGAAAAGCTTTCAGATACAGAAGTGGAGAAAAACAAGTACAAAACAGTATATTTCATAGGAATTGGTTTTTTTGCTTTGTAAGAATTCTTATGTGTGAACAGGAAAAAGGTTAATGCATATATATGGAAATATACATATTTTCTTGAAAATAATTAAACAGTTAACAGGGATTACCTTGCAAAAAGAAAAAAGAAGTTCCTCATTTTTCTAAGGTATACACTTCTGTACAAGCCGATGTTTCTAACATTATAAATGAGTAATTTAATTCTTTAAAATGTCAACAGGGATTAAGTGGAATGAACACAAATCATTTTTATATTTTCTTCTTTGTATTGTTCTGATTTATAAAAAGACTAATGTGTGCTAAACGTTTTAAAATGTATACTTCAAAGAAGAATAGCTTGATGATATATTGGTAGAACTTGATGTTACCTAAGAAACTAAAAATAAAAAAACTAATCGGAAGTTTACTATACAAAGGGCAACACACTAAACACTTTTCATATATGTATGTATGTAACCCTTATTATGAGGATTGTGATTATGAGATGAGTACTTTTATTATCCCTATTTTATTTTTAAAGATTTATTTACTTATTTATTTATTTCAGAGAGAATGCATGCAAGCAGAGGCGGGGGAGGGGCAACGTGAGAGGGAGAGACTCTCAAGCCAACTACCTGCTCAGTGCAGAGCCTTGGGCTCCATCCAACCCTGAGATCGTGACCGGAGCCAAAATCAAGAGTCAGAGGCTTAACCGACTGAGCCATCCAGGCGCCCCTTATCCCCAGTTTTTAATGAGAAGAATGAAGCCTTGAGAAACTGGGTAAATTGCCTAAGGCTCCTCACTGCCAGTAAGATTTAAACACAGCCATTCTGAGAGTGGATCTAGTGTATTACCAAGGAGTAATTTACACGCCAAATGTAACTACTGCCATAGAAACTGTCTTTCCATGGGTCTAGCCTATGGAGGGATATGCATTATGCTCTGTGTTACTAAGTCTTTAAATTAACTTGTAACATCCCTTTTCAGTTCTCTGCCTGAACTGAAGTTACAGAATTCTGGTGATAGTAGATCCTATCTGTCCTAGGATGGAGAAAGTCAAATTAGAAGACTAACTACATAATACTCTTTTAAATATTGGAGACACTCCTCAAATATAAGGTATTGTTAGTATATAATAAGCCTTCCACAGGACTTGAGGCTGACAGAGTTACTAATTGCTTCTGACTGAGGGAGGGCCTCCGCATTGGGGCCACTAGGCTAGTGTTAGCAGTCTTCACCTGGGGAGCTCATTGGGCTTCAGCTTCTCATTGAGTCTTGAGCCCAGACTATGAGGTCATAGTCTGATTCACATTTTGAAACACATAAAACCCAAGGAGGTTAACTAATTTCCCTGAGGTCACACAGAAGGCCCTGGTGCCATTGGAATTGAAACAGAAGTTTCTTATCTCCCAGCCACTGCACTGCTCCCAAGGTAAGGCTTTTGTTGAGTAATTACACAATGACACAAGGGCACTGTACAGTTCCGAGGAGAGGAGTCCCCAGAAGCAAAGTATTTCATTTTTAAATTGAAAACTCTTCGACTTACCAAAGACTGATGTCGTCTCTAGTCGCCAAGTTATGCATCTCAAAAAGTCTCTCGGGGAAGTCTAAATATTCTACATAGTACATCTTGGCTCTAGCAACTTCTCTGGAAGGCCAGGAAAGAACAGTACAGCTCTCTGGCCTGCAAACGTGTAAGGCTTTGTGTATAAGGTTTCTCCCTGAAAGCATCCATGTGACATGTGAACATAAATGACCAATATATCTTTGCATAGAAATGTAAGAGGGGCCTCATGACTCTCCCTTAATGGAAATGAACTTGAGGGTAGAGCCTATGAAAGTCCGCTCGAGGTTAGTAGTTCTTTCTAAAGGGTTACTAACCGCAGATTCCCAAATAATAAGACAACTTTACAAATCCTTAAAATAAGTGGGTTGATGGAACACGGTGCAAAGGAGTTTAGCACAAATCCACCATAGGAAATCTGCATCAAGTCAAGGTAATGCTGGCTAAGAAACAGACCTTAGCGGGGTAACCTTGGGCCAACATGCATATGGAGTGAGGAAGGAAGGAACAGTTCCACACCTGCATGGCTATTTGGTGGGTAGCCTGACCCTCCCTATCCCTGATCCTGGCTCTTCTAAAAGACCAGAGAGAACTACAAGGCTTCTCTCCCTTTGGTGTAAATACATGGTCCAGGCTGCCCTAAACAGGAATGGGACTTAAGGGCTCTGACTTGTCCAAACGTAATCTAAACGTGGCCAGGTTCACTCAGGACCCTGTCTGCAAAAGGAAAATACCCACCTCACCCGAAAGCACAGAAAGTTTTACGGATTTTTCCCAAGGTTGTGGATAAACAGAGGAAGTGAATACCTCACCCTTAGTTCTCTAAACCCCTATTTCTTGCCCCCAGATTTCCACTTTTTACAGCAGTTGTGATAACTCTTCCCCCAAGAAAGGCCAGTCAACCTCTCCTTCACTCCTCTGGGCTCTTTCTTAGCTTCCTTTCCTGCTTTGATTCTTCCTATTTGCATTCCCACCCCCATTGCCTCACAGAACTTCACCATATCACTGCGATCCAGTAAATCAGCCAGCAAAGGGGAACAGGCAGAGCCAGGGCCAGGAGTAAGGAGAGGGGCCAGGATCCAAATCAGTGAAAAGAGCAGACCCTCAGAAACTGGAAGGGCTTGAAGCAGAGACAGGACTTGCCCTGCTCACCTATCAGGATGTAAGCTGGTACTTAGACATCCTGTCCCCCTAGTTTACCAGAATAGAAATAATAATAATGCAACAGAAGGAAACAGTAGTATCGTAAATTAAATTGCTGATATGACAGGCACCTGGGCAGTTCAGTTGTTAAGTGTGTGCCTTCGGCTCAGATCATGATCTCAGGGTCCCGGGATCAAGCCCTGTGTTGGGCTACCTGCTCAGCAAGGAGTCTGTTTCTCCATCTACTCCTTCCTGCCCCCTTTCTCTCTCTCTCAGACAAATAAAGAAAATATTTTTTAAAAAAATGAAAAATAAATTGTTGATACGAATAAAGTGCTTAGTGCAGAGCCTAGCTTTTAGTGAGTGTTCAGTTAGTATCTATTATCATGATTCTTCTTCTACACCCTGAACCTCCTACATTCCTGTACCAAAGTCGAATGTAGAGGTGCCTGGATGGCTCAATGGGTTAAGTTTCTGCCTTCGGCTCAGGTTGTGATCTGGGGGTCCTGGGATCAAGTCCTGAGGTCTTGAGATTGAGTCCCGCATCAGGCTCTCTGCTCTGCAGGGAGTCTGCTTCTTGCTCTTCCTCTGCCTCTCCCTCTAACTCATACTCACTCACTCTCTCTTAAATAAATAAATAAAATCTTTAAAAAAAAAAGTCAAATATAGTTGAAGGGAGGAAAATGTTAAAAAGCATGAGTTGACTGCAACAGTTCTCATGCTGTGGCCAAGGGCCAACCTCAATTTCAATGTCCAATCTGTCCTGGTCCTTCTGTATATGTCTAGAATGCAGCTCCTGCCACATGCAGTTTGCTCTGTGAATCTGACAAGTGACCAAGTTAAACCCCATCTAATGAGATGAGTTCACCGATTATGAGTTCATCACACTGGGATGTCACAGCAATGTCATATCGTCAAAAATGTTTCTAAACACTTGTTCTCAATTGCTGTCATGGACCAGTAGTCACAAGAGTTCTCAGCCCACACTTTGAGTAGTGGGCAGTGATCAGCCAGAGCTCATGAACAGAATTCCACCAGGCTGGATTGTTCTGAGTTTCAATAATCTGAAAGTATACTTAGCTTACAGACAGGTGATACACCTCTATCCATGTCTTCAAGGAACCAGAGGTGTGCTTCCAACCCATGACCCCGTCTCCAACTCAGGCCTATGGCTGAACAATCCCTGAGTCCCATGATCCTTCTGGTGCCCATTCCCTCTGAGTCCCCACACTTTCTCTCCAGCCCAACCTGGCACAAACGGACACTAAAGAAAAATCTACTTTCACAAGAAAACCATTCAATAAACTAATTCAAGCTACTGTGTTAGGGACTTGGTAGGAGAAGGGAAGAGGAGGGGATAAAAATGGTATTTGAATTGCAAAATAGTAGTAAAGGAAGAATAATGCTTCCTATAAAGAAACGTTAGACAGTTGTAAGTTTGGGTGAGAAAGAGAAAGAACTAGAACCCTCATATACTGCTAGTGGGAACATAAAATGGTGTAGCCCTTTGGATGTTAGGCATAGAGTTTCCATAGGACTTAGAAACTCTATGTTGAGGTATCTACCCAAGAGAAATAAAAACACCTATAAACACACACACACACAAACACACGTTTGAAGCAGTATTATTCATAGTAGCCACAAAGTAGAAGCAACCCAAAGGTCCATTCAGCGGTGAATGGAAAAATAAAATGTGATGTCATCATAAAATGGAATACTCTTCAGCGATAAAAGGAAATGAATGCTGATACATACTGCAACATGAATGAAACTTGAAAACACACTAAATGACAAAAGACAGGGAGAAAAGGCCATGTATGGTATGATCCCACTTACATGAAATGTCCAGCTTCGGCAAGTCTCCAGAGATTGGTGGTACAGTAGAGGTTTTGCCTGCAGCTGGGATGAAGTGTGCTGAGGGAAACAAGGAGTGATTGCTAACAAGCATGGGCTTTTTGTTTTGGGAGAGATGAAAGTGACCAAAAATTAAATTGTGTCCAAAAAAAAGTTTAATTGCAATAATGATTGTATAACACCGTGAGTCCCGTAGAAAACACTGAAACATACACTTCAAATGGATAAATTATGTTTGTTAATTACATCTCAAGAAAGCTTTTCAAACAAGTATGAATGTTAACATTTAATTATATATATTATTATAAATGATGAGATGCTTCAGTTAGGCAATAAGTTGGGGAGAATAGTGGAGATATTTCCAGAAGCATCATACCATGTAGGGATGATCATTATGTAGACTATACATAAATAAAAAAATTTAACTGCATAGACAAAAAGACCAGAGTAATTTTCTTCACAAAATGTAGAGTACTCTCTTTGTTTTATGGAAGCAAATTTTTTTTTCACTCAAACCAACTCTATTTAAAATGTGTTCCTGTGGTCTCGGGTTTTCATCTTATAATAGAAAAACATGATCGTAAAACATATAGGAGAGTGTTCTTTATATATGACCCACATCTATTCACATGTGCTGACCTGTGTTGACATGAAAATCTAGTCCTTGGAAGTGTTGAAGACACATTGCCTGCAGTAGACTGGGATTGTGTCATCTTCTCTTCCTGAAGTGCTCATGAGTTGTAGGCCACAGGCACTGGGCTTTGGGAAATCCTAAAGGTAGAAAAAAAAACCCATGACGGTCCTGCGTGCCCTCTTCAGGAGCCAGGACTTGGCTGTCATCTCCTCTTCTGAGAGAGTTTGTACTGACAGCTGGGTTTATAATTCTAGGTCTACGTAACCTGCCAAGGGAGAGACTTGGAGGGAGCATTCACTGGGGATTCATTTTGGGGTGGCCTTTTAAGTATCTGCCCTGGCAAAAAGAGGTTCTGCTGAAGGTTTGGATTTGTTTGCTTTTTCATGGCCCTCCTCTCCCTTCCAAACTTAATTTTTCCGCATCTTCTATGAATGTAGTGTCCTCAAACAAATAACACATTGCAGGTACACATAACTGCTTTGCTATTTACAGAGCATTTGCAATGTAAATATGATGAGCTCAAGAGTATTCTTGTGTAAAGTGCTAGCAAATATTTGTTCTGCTGGGGAGAGGACCAGCCCTCCCTGGCTGGGTTGGCTCTGAGGCCAGCCAAGAACAGCCTCAGTGAGGGCCCCAGGTCACCAGCTCTGCGATCCCCTCACACTTTGGCAGCCAAGGCAGCTGACCTCCTAACTCAGTGAAATTAAAAAAAACACTTAGTCACCAATGGATATTTAAACAGTTTCATTCCTTGGCTTATCTCAGAGTCTGTGTTTCTAAAACAGAACTTAGTTGAGGAGTAAAATGGTACTTTCCTTCATGTGCTTGCTGGGTCAGAGCAGCATGTACCTGAAGCCGTCCTAGTGTAGTGGTGACCACTGTTGGCTAAGCCCTCCAGACCCTCTTCTGAACTCATGATGCTGAAGACATCCTGAAGGGGGCGGTAAGAGTGCCACAAAAGCTACAAGGAAATCTCATGATGCAAAGAAATGACAGAGTTACTTTGCTGAATGACCTCAGTCTGGGCAGAAGAAAAGAAAAGGAGGCCAAGGTGGAGGAAAGATGAGGAAGAGAAGGGAAGAGTTTTCCACAAGCTCTTCTACTTTTCACAAAGTATCACAACCCTTCAATGGACTCCCATTGCTCTAAAAAGAGAGCTCATGTCTGTCCTCTAAGGCTGTGGGACCAGTCCCCGCAACCCCATTGCACCATCTTGCTCATTCTCCCCTTGCTCTCTAATCCAGGCATGCTCATCATACCCCTTCCCAGAACCAGATCTTTCCTGTCTTCTGTCTGCACCTCTCTTTCTTTCCCCTCTCCACTAGATAATGCCGTATCATCCCTCAGTGCTCAGCCCACGAGTCAGCTCCTCGGGAAGCTTCCCCGATCTCCTGTCCAATTCAAATTCCTGAGTGGAGAGTGATGGAGCATCCACCACCTCACCCATCTATACCTGTCATGGTTACGGTATGGTATATGCAGCTCTGTTGGTATGTGGTTGTTTCTCTCCCTTGACAAAACAGTAAGCTTGCAAGGGTAAGAGTGGGAAATAGTTTAGCTTTCAGTGCCTGGGGCTAACAGGCATTTAGTAAGTACTGAACACATGAGTGAATGAATGAATGAAGCTGTCCCCTTCAGACACTCAGGTCTGTCCCCTCTAAAGCACGTTTTCTTAGAACATATACTGGAAACAGGAAAGCCCAGTCATATAAAAAGATAGGGAAAGCGCACTCAAGGTAAAGCCTCTCAAGTACAAAGAGTCTGTGTTCCAGGAAGAGAGAGGCAGCTAGCCGGGTAAACTGATCAAGGGAGGTATGATCACAGACCACAAGGCTTCTCCTCTCCCCCTCTACCTAAGCCTGATCACCTCCCACCCTGCTGGAGTATATTTAAAGATACACTGGTATGACCCCGACGCAGCCCCCAGCCCACCTCCACCACATCCCCCAACACTGGCATCCACATATACACAGAGACATACTCTGTGTCAATGTAATCCCCAGAAATTCTGCGTTCTTGTGCTGTTTAGCTGACTACCGCCTTAAAATAAACCTAAAAGAGAGAAAAATATCCTCATTTAACTTTGCAGAGGTGTTTTTCACTTTTATCCTCAAATATCTAGAATTTCAAAGTTTCTTCGTACATGCAGTGAAGAGGGGAAAAAAGAGGCCTCCTAAGATAGAAGACATCAATAAGAAAAACAGTTTATTCAGCAAAGTGCAAAAATAGGCTGCCAGAGGCTACTACTCACAAAAATACCCTGGAAAGAGATCCCAGAAAAGCCTTCAACTACCAGGTAAAGGGGTAAAAGTTCTGTTTGTTTGTTTGTTTTTTAATTTGTAAATATTCAAGGGAAAAACATTTTTAATTTTCCCATGATGGAGACTTCCCAGCCCAGCATGTTTACATGTTTACGGGGCATGCTAGCAGCATGCTCGTCACTTGTGAAGACAGATTGCCAGTACTCCATATCCTTTTTCTTAATTTAAATAGCCGGTGACAGAAAAAAAAAAAAAAATTCAGTTTAAAGCTCATGGATTTCCCCATTTGCTGCTCTAAGAGCCCATAAACATATGTATCTTTGGAAAACTATCATGTGTTTTCAACTTCCTGAAGAATTCTTGTAAAATATAACTGAACCACATTACCCTTTGTCCTGAGCTTTTATTCTACTAATGGACAAATTGGGAGGAGGCTGAGAACAAATGTGCTATTAATTACCCAGATGGCTTTTTAATAGAACCTTGGATTATTCTTCAGCCACTAAACATTGTCCAGAAATTTCTTAATAACACTGGTGTGCAAGGCATTCCTTCCAGAAGAATAAAGATTTCATTGACTGGCAGGCTCAGTCACGTCAGGTTAGCTCTGGAGCCGGTAGACAAAGAGTGGGCATTGTATAGACCAGAGAGAGTGACACGCCATATCTAAGCTACCCAGGCTCCTCAGCAATGACAGATTTTCTAATTCACTGCAGATTCTCACAAAACTGGGTGGTCAGCTTTGGAGAGAACCAACAGTGGTCCTATTGATTCTGGGTGGGAGCAACATAATTCTGAATTAACCTGAATTGATTCAATACAACCAAGAGTCTTGGTATCGGATTAAAATTAGGATTAATACATTAAATGTTAGGTCAGAATGTTAAATCCCAGTGCTGAAAGACCTACATGAGGTTAAGTCAAAGCGAATGCAAGCAGGCATTTTAGCCAGAAGATAATCTGTGCTTTTAAACTCTAGAAATACATCACTCAAAATTCACTGGCCCAGATGAAGCCTTTTATGAAGTTATGTGTTATGTTCTAGTTTTTGCTGCTTAGATCATAAATAGTCATTTTGAAAGTATGCCTCTTAAGTTCATCGTGTGTGTGTGTGTGTGTGTGTGTGTGTGTGTGTAGAAAGAGAGAGAGAGAGAGAGAGAGAGAGAGAGAGAGAGAAGCTTTCATCTGACACAGTAATGGCTGAGAGACAGCCTGGCTTATTATTTGTTCCTGCTTTTATAAAATCATCTTGCCAGAGGCAAACTCTGCTGCTCCCAGCTCTCCAAGCAGACAGCAATTAACTTTCACTGTGCTTATTAGCAGACAAATACTCCTATTAAATGATGAAGGATACAAACTCTCATTTTGAATATGCTTTCCCAACTCCTAGATAAGTGTATTTATATTTAGGAAAATAATAAGAGAAGCAAATACCTTACCATTTTCTGGAGTAATTATTTTAATATAAAAATTTTAAGCCCTCTAATTGTCAAACCATGAAAAAAATATCCAAATAGCTATGCCTAAAGAAAAGAATATGAGGGGATGCCTGGCTGGCCCAGTCGGAGGAGTATGTGACTCTTGATCATGGGGGTCATGAGTTTGAGCCTCTCACTGGGTGCAGAGATTACTTAACTGAACAAATAAATAAAAGCTTTTAAAAAATAAAAGGATATGAGCATCTGTTGCAAAGTAGTCCTGGTACAACCAAGCAAAATAGTTCACAAAGGGACTGAGATAAAAATAAAATATTGGAAAGCAATGAAACTGAATATGACATTTTGTTAGGGAATGTAGTTCCTTAAATATTTAACATCACTGAGATATTTTATTGCATATTTTGTTGTGCCTAAAAGAATGAAGTGATAAAAGATTGAAGTGCCCTTTAAGAATGATCTAACACATCACAGAGTACTTTCTGCATTTACAAAAATGAGATGTTTTTGCTTACATCTTGATAATTTACAAAATACAACTTTGGGCCTTCCTCTTTCTTGCTCTATCCCCCTTGTCATGTGAGCATCCTAAAGTGCAAACAACAAGGGAATGTTTAATAAATTTGAGAAGACTGCTGTCAGTAGCTCTCCGTGTAAGATAGCCTAGTGACATTATCCCCTAAGAGCCTCACTTATTAGCAACTGTAACATTATGTACATTTTGCCTGGTCGGGATACACTCTCAGGTCTTCAGACAGACCCAATCATAAGCAACTTCTTACTTCTATTGTCAGTTTGGAATTTAACCTCACAGAGGCTCTTTGCCTAGTCTTACTAACCAAAATACAGTTTTCATTTCCATTTTCTGTTTTGATGCAAGTTTTCCCAAAGCTGCCTCCACCCCCCAGGCCTAGATTTCTAGCACCTGCACACTGACCCCTGGTGGCGGCAACTAAACCCTGCAAAGCCTCTTGGCGCGGCAATTAAGCCCCTTGGAGCTGTTAAACTCCCTTCTGAACCACTCCACATTAAAACCCACCGTCTGGTATCCTATTCTCAGAGTCCTGCTAGGCAATACAGTTAGCTAATTCAAAATAAGTTGTAAATGGGAATTTTCATCCCTCCCCCAGTGCTACAACGTTTCACATCAAAGGAGTTTCTCATACCTAACTGGACAAAGGAGAAACTTGGAAGCAAGGGACATCCACAAGCAATCATATCCCAGAGGTCTTGCACTCAATGTACTGCCAGATCGGTGTGAACCAGGAAGTTACACTTCCTAGAGTCATGTAAAAAGAACAGGGACTGTATAATCGGGCCTCACTTTAATCCTGATGTCGTGGTTTACTAGCTATGTGGTTTTGGACAAGCTACATAACCTTCCTGAGTTCTCGGTTTGCCTCTTCGTTAAACAAGAGTAGTGATATTTTATTCCAAAGGAAGGTTGTAAGGAATATGGAAGCAGGTAACTGGACTATAAGTTCTCAAATGAATGTTTGGCATTATTATCTCCAAGGAAAAGATGGAGGCACTTGTATTTATGAAGATCATATTTTTTATTCCAAAAACTATGTATTTGGGACATGAAACATGTAAATGACATGGAGAGAGAAAATGACAAAAATAGCACAGGTCAGAATTGTCTCTGAGAAATCCACAGAGGTAACACATCTGGAGTACAAAACACTATGTTAGCTTTTCGGTTGGAGTAAGTCCATGGGCCGCCAGGGAATGCTAGTTCACACCAAATCAGATTTCTAAATAAGCCCAGAGAACAGGCAACTCTGACAAATAGACAAGTGTTCAGGAGATGTTTGTTTACACAGACATCTTCTAGCACTGTAAATAAGATAATAAGAATGCACACTCCTTTGCAGCAGTCATAAAAGCTCAGATGGAGTTAGGTAGTGTCTAGACGCCTTTGATCAAAAAACAAGGATTAGTGGTTACTGAATTTACTAACACAATTTTCTTCCCTTTTCTCCAATTATTTCTATTTTCAGCCTTCACTTTTAGGATTTAGTTACAGCAACTTGCACTGCTTAGTCAGCAGACATGTGCCATTTGGGGGATGCCATGATCCCCTTTTTCGAAATTAAATTTTGAAGCCAGAAGTGTCATGTTTCATTTCTCATTTAGTGTAATTCTATGAGACTTTACTCAGCATTAAAACACAAAGTCAGTACCCACTGATCATCATATGTTTTCAGGCTTTGAGCACACTGACTCAATGCCCAAGGTCTTGCCATTAATATTTTCCCATGCACTACCTACTACAAACCTTTACCAGTTAAGTAAATACTCACAACAAAACACAGAGAAATGCATGCTCAAACCCACAATGAACATAGAGCATAGCTAGAGAGATCCAACCTATGCAAATTAGCAATGGTAAAGTATTTTAGATTAATTATACAAGAAAATTATATAATCATTAATATTCCTTAAGAAAATAATCTGTACCCAATGCCATGCTGACAGGTACTTTTTTTTCTTTTTTCTTTTTTTAAAGATTTTATTTACTTTTTTGACAGAAAGAAACACAGCTAGAGAGGGAACGCAAGCAGGGGGAGTGAGAGAGGGAGAAGCAGGCTTCCCCCGGAGCAGGGAGCCCAACAAGGTGCTCAATCCTGGGACTCTGGGATCATGACCTGAGCTGAAGGCAGATGCTTAACGACTGAGCCACCCAGGCACCCCGATATTTTTTTCTGACTGCATTGTTTGGCTTGCCTAATGTTGTATCCCTACAGGTCAGGATTTAATAACAGACCATCCATCGTAGGTGGCCCTGCCTTTGCTATTTCCTGCAGTCTCAGAGAACCTCTTTCATTACAGGATAGGATCAACTGTAAGCCGGCCTGAAAACATGGACCCTGGGGGGTAATTTTACAGAGAGATTTCTGTGCATATGCTTGTATGCCAGGGGGATGGAATATAAAGGAAGAACCTAATCCCTTTCTTGTGAAGCTTGTGGTGAGTGAACATTCCAACTGTGTCTTCTCTCCTCAAGCCCTTTCTTGCTTGTTTCAGCTAACTGGTCACCCCTTCACAGAGAAGGGGGCTTCTAAGCAGATACTCGCCTGCTGCTGAGAGAAAGGAAATTCTTCATTCAAGCCCAGCAGTTATAGGATGTTAACTGAGATTCATGGGGAACAGAGACCAGGGAAAAGATGAGGAATGATCTTCATAGAGATGATCCATAGATGTGAATTTTCCCCACTTAGAACATGAACTGGAAACTCAGAGAAGACCCCACACCCACATCTACTCTCCTTTCTAGGTACCTCTCATAACTTCATATCCTTCACATTCTAAAGAAGATTATGTTTAGGTTTGGTTTTGTTTTTGTTTTTTTTACTCACAAAATTCCCCCATGTTTGGCAAAATTCTTTGTTTTCTAGAAAAACCCAGTTGTTTTTCTCTTAGGCTAGGCAATTATATATATTTTTTACACTGGGAACTGGGATGTCATTTGCTTCTAAAGATGGATTTATTCTCTTGAACACTCTGAAACAGCTCTTTCCTCAGATGAAAATCTGGTTTGGGTGCAGGTCTCTGAGATGCAATACAACTCTTTGGGGGGAAATGATTCTCTCAGTCTCTGAGACGTACAAGTGTATGCATGGAAGATGGACTTGAATATTCTGCCCAAAACACTCATAGAAACATGTTAGTTTTATGAATTATTGGAAGTGAAGACAATTATGAAACCTTTTCATTTATTCTTTTCAGAAAATACTCAGATGAACAAACCTGAATTCTTAGAATTACTGATGTGTGCTAAGAAATTTAATAAGAAATTTAAGCAGAATATAACTTTAATAAAAATATTTTCCTATTATAAGAAAAGATAAAATCTGAAGATGGCATTTACTATAGTGACCAAATTTTCAATTTTAAAATAAGATTTTAATTTAAAAGTCCATAGTTCCTGATCCCTAGAAATTTTCATACGTTTTCATCTAGAAATGTGGTGCCCAAATCTCCAAGCTTCGAGTCCATTATGTGAACAATGGAGATTTACTTGGAAATCTCTTTCTTGCCCCAAGGTCTGTTAATATATGGAAAAAAAAATAGATTTGGTTAAAGAGAGATCTATTACCTTACATTGTCACTTTAAAAGAATATTTTGGGGGGCGCCTGGGTGGCTCGGTTGGTTAAGCAACTGCCTTCGGCTCAGGTCTGATCCTGGAGAACGGGGATCGAGCCCCACATCGGGCTCCCTGCTTGGCGGGAAACTTGCTTCTCCCTTTCTCACTCCCCCTGCTTGTGTTCCCTCTCTGTGTTTCTCGCTCTCAAATAAATAAAATCTTTAAAAAAAACTTTTTTAAAGAATATTTTGGGGGCACCTGGGAAGCTCAGACGTTAAGCGTCTGCCTTCAGCTCAGGTCATGATCACAGGGTCCTGGGATCGAGTCCCACATGGGCTTCTTGCTCAGCAGGTAGCCTGCTTCTCCCTCTCCCACTCCCCCTGCTTGTTCTCTCCCTCTTTATCAAATAAATAAATAAAACTTTTTTTAAAAAATATTTTGGCAGTTCGCAATGGTGCCGAAAATTTAAATGTTTGAGTTTGGTATTACTTAGTATTTAGTCAAATATTTACCTTTTTAAAAATGGCTTCAAAAAGAATTGTCTCAGTTTTCCCTTAATTTTTGAATCAAAATGTATTTCAAAAAAAATGAAATCTATATGTTCCTAGTTTCTTTCTCCCAATTCTTCAACATTTTATTTTGGAAGATTATCTGGCAGCTAAAAAGCCTTAATTAATTTCCAGGTTTTGTCTTTTTATTATTAAATTGCATTTGACTAACAACTGTGAAATCATGAATTTGGAAAACTGAGTATTATAATTCTGAACCCTTTAGATCTTAAAGAAATACTTTAATAAATAAATGAATAAGTGAATTACAAGTAGGGGACAACTCAAAAACAACCAGATATTACTTAAATACGTTTTTAAACTCTATTAATAATAACTAAAAATTTTACCTGTGCTGCTGTACACCTGAAATTTATACAATGTTCTATGTCAGTTATATCTCAATAAAACTGGGGGGGGGGAGGAAATCTTATTCCAGTGTCAGAGAAAGACTTTCTTTCCTCCAAGTATTAATTTGGCCAATATAAATACAATTTTCATACAATTTCTAGGTTCTTTTATAAATTCTTGTGTGCTCTATATAAACTGTTTTTGAAATGTAAATCTCTCCACACTTTGAAATAATGCATACATTTACTAAAAGTATAGCAAATATTAGCAAAATAAAAATTCCCATTTAAAATGGAATATACCAATAAAAAGTAGGTAAGTCTTACAAACTGGCCGCAGAATATGATCCTAGAACTGACAACAGCTACTAAGACTTATGTGCTGGGCATTGTGCTCTGTGTACTATATACTTTATTTCATTTAATCCTCATAAAAATCCTAGAAGGTAGTACTTGTATCCCCATTTTGCAGAGTTGCAAACCAAAATTCGAAAAGTTTGAATAAGTGACCCCAGATTACAAAGTTAGTAAGGTGAGCTCTGGTTTAAACCTCAGGACTATATGTGTCCAAAGCTGTACTCTTAAGCATTCCTAAATGAAGCAGCAGTGGGGAAGGCCTTTGATATTAATATAAACAAGTAGTCACTTGTCCCTAATAGGATTTTCCCAGCCCACCCTTCTCCATGGACTTGCATGTGAGCTGTTTGTGGTTGCCAAGGAGGGTAAGTAAGAGATTAATGTCAAGGTTCACATAAAACATGACAGTATAAAGGCACCTCCAACCTGAATCTACATATTATCCAGCGAGATCACAGAAAAGATCCTGGGGAACTATAAAAGTCAAATATTCTTGTCAACTATGATCACTTTTAAACTAGCTGCAAGGTGGAATATTTCTAAGACACAGGGAAGCATCTCGTGTCTCTTTTACCCTAGGACTAGACTGATCCCTCTGTTACAGTGAGAATTTGCTTAGGACACCTTCTTACCTTACACAGAAACTAAGTAGAATCATAAATGAAAATGTAACTGTTCAGTAAGCACATTACCCAAATGGAAAAAGATAAAAACCCTTTTCAGTGACAGAAATCATGATCTGAGAGCAGCAGGCGTGTGGTCCCTTACCTGGGGGAGGGAGGAGTTAGGGGCTTTGGAAGAGAGTGTCATTCCTTTCTCAGCAAGTATATCCTTATTTCCAGTCTACAATCTGTACAGTTTTATTCCTCCTGGTTACTCTTCTAATAAAAACAAAGTGAATATCTAATCATCATGCGCTGAAGCAGCTCATGAAACAGAAGTGTCTACTCTTTTTACAGTTAGGGCAACTTATCAAAAGGAGATTCATACTGCAAGTGCGCAGAGATGGAGAAGGCTAACTTTCATCAGGGTAGCCTTATAATGACTCTTTTGATGTACTTCAGACGAATGTACAAGTTTTTAGACCATTATCAGAGCCACTTCCACATCTGGTTTTTGTTTGTTTTTATGTGTTTGCTTTTTAAAGATTTTGTTTATTTATTTATTTGTTTTTGTTTGTTTGTTTATTCATTTATTCATTTATTCATTTCCTTGACAGAGAGAAAGAATGCAAAAGCAGAGGGATCTGCAGAAGGACAGGGAGAAGCAGGCTCCCCACTGAGCAGGGAGTCTGAGGCGAGGCTCCATCCCAGGACCCTGGGATCATGATCTGAACTGAAGGCAGATGCTTAACCAATGGAGCCACCCAGGCACCCACATCTAGTTTTAAAATCTGAGGCAATTTCTAAAAGAAACTCTGTTCCTTTACCTGGGATTCCTTAGCAGTAAACTCCCCCTCAGCAGACTGGATTAGGCACAATTTCCAACTGAGATTGTACTTATTTCGGTAAGGATATTCATTCCCCTCTTCAGATGTGTTATGGCCACAGGCTTGCTCTGGAGTGACTGTAACCTATGTGTTTTCTTTTAAGTTCTGTTGAAAAGATAAGCCTGCTCAGTAGCCTAAGTCAGGCCATGTCTTACCTGGAAATCAACACTGATCTTCTCCTCTGCATATCTTTAATATATGTATTAAATATTAAAGCTCAAGTCTCCTTTTTACTGTTGAAGCTTCCTCTGATAATCTTCACAGAAAGCGTTTGCTTCTTCCTCTGTAGCCACACATGTGGCACAATCACACATTTCCTGAAATAGTTAATAATTTGTCTACGTTTAAATCATAATTTCACTAAAATTATCAGTCTTTACAGTGGAGGAACTAAGATAGGTCCAAAGCCATCGAAATCCTCCCAAAGTACACCTGCATCAGCGCCCAATAGGGTGCCTTCCCCACAGGAACTGCTCAGTAAGTCAGAGCCTGAGTTTTCTGCACTCTGTGGACAGCTCATGACCCAAGAGTTACTAGGCTTACATGGATGCTCTTGTAGATGCAACCTGAAGAGTGTAAATAAACAGTGAAATCTCAGGGAGCCCAGGGGCTGAAAGTTAACCCAAAGGATCTGGGAGGACTCTGGGAAGCTAGGTTAAAATTAATTACTCTCCTTTCCCACTGTAGAATGTCTCATGGATTGTTGTATTTGGTTTATCTTTTACACAAGCAAAATTATCTTTACAAAAGAGATTTACATGTACAACCTTTGGTATCTTTCTTCCCTAAACCAAGGTTTTCCGAACTTTCTGGAATTGGGTTTTTTCTAAGGATAGTGAACTCCAGATCCAGGCTGGTCTTTAGGTTTGACTTTGGCAACATTTTGAAATTAAAAAATAACAAAGCTGATTGTTGCTCAAAAAGTGAAACACAGAATTACCAAAAAATTCAGCAATTCCAGTCCTAAGTATATACCTAAAATAACTGAAAACCCATACACAAATACTTGTACACGAATGTTCATAACACCACTGTTTCTAGTAACCAAAAGGTCAACCAACCCAAATGCCGTCATGGATGAATGAATAAACAAAATGTATTATATCCCCACTATGGAATATCACTCGGCCATAAAAGGGAGTAGTAAAGTCCTGATCCATGCTATCACCTTGAAAGCATTATTCCAAGTGAGAGAACTCTGACACGAAAGGCGACATGTTGCATGATTCCATTTATTGTAGACTAGAAATAAGGATATACTTGCTGAGAAAGGAATGACACTGTCTTCCAAAGCCCCTGGAATTCCATTCCAGGACCCATAGACCCAAAGAAACAGAAAGCAGATTGGTGGTTGGCAAAGGCCAGTGGGAGGGGAGTAGGAACTGACTGCTTAATGGGCGTGGAGTTTTATTCTAAGGTTTTAAAAGTGTTCAGAACTAGACAGGTGGGAGGTGTGCAACCCTGTGAATATATTAAACGCTATTGAGTTGTAATGCTCAAAATGGACAATTTTACACTGTATGGACTTATTTCAATACAAAAGATAGCAACAAAGCTTTTCTGACACCTATAGCTCCTAGAGGCCAAGGTCCACAGAAGCAGAGAGAAGGGCAGTCTAACTCGGGCACTGAACAGTTTTTGGAGAGGATGACAGCTAAGCCAAGACCTGAAAGTCACATAGGATTTAAACTAAGCAGAAGACAGATGTCGATGGGGAAAGAAAAGGGAAGAGAAAAATATCCCAGGAAAATGTGTGTATATTTGTTTCGTAATATAGCACTGACAAAAATATTTCTCCTCACCCATAAGATCAAATTAATAAACATGTATTAATCATCTTTTATTTGTGGGAAACATGCTAGGTGCAGGGAGAAACACTATAGGGTTAAAAAAAAAGGCATGGTCTTACAAGAGAAATAAAACTAAAGCTTCTTGAGCACCCTCTAAATGATGGATATTTTACATGTATTATCTCAATTAATTCTTTAAACATACCAAGAGGTGAGTATAATGAATCCTTTGGAGTTAAGAAACTTGTTCAATAGTGCACAAATGAAAGGATTGCAATCTAACTGTGTCTGACTCCAGAGCCCACATTTTTGCCACAATAGCAGGCTGTCAATCATAAAGGACATCACTATAGTGGCTGGAAGTTGAATAACTTATTGAGATATCAGTGAAAAAGGCCATGAAAAAAATTGGCACCAGATCTGGAGAGGAACAGAAGTCCCAGACCCCAGGTCCCAGGTCCCAAGTCCCACGTCCGAGGTCCCAGGGCCAGAAGCACAAGTGAGGGGAAAAAGGTCCAGCTATCACCTGCTCCTGAAGCCCTTCCCCAATCCCCATTATACTAAGAAGAGACAGACTTCCATATGTGCCTGGCACTACCCCATCAGAGCATTTCACAAATTCAATGTCTGATTTTGGATCTCTATTCATATCCCACTTCCATCATTTACTAGCTTTGGGTAAATTACAGAAAGGTGTCTGCCTCTGTGTGCCTTGGTTGACACATCTGAAAAATTAGAATTTTATAAATAATAATTCTGGATCAAATGAATCAATATATACAAAGTGGTTAAGGGTCTATAATACAGCAAGTGTTCAATAAATGTTGTGTTACTATTTCCCTTACCAGGAATTCTCAGCTTCTTAAAAGCAAGGACAGGAATGAATCTTGGAACACTGGAAAAAAAAATTTAAGTAACAATAAAAAATAAAATAAAATAAAATACACTTGTAAAAAAATAAAATAAAATAAAAATAAAAATAAAAAGCAAGGACAATATCTTCTTTTTTTTTAATCGCCAGCCTCTAGCATAAAGCCTAGAATGCAGCTGGTACGTAGAAAGGTTTGAGTCTGGCTGGTAGTAGACACAGCACTCTATAAAAATCAGTGAAGTTTTCAGGGCTGAGGCTATGCCATCCTCTAAATTCTCACTCTTCTGTTGTAAACCCCTTGACAACTATAAAACAGAGGTTGTCATTATCAAATATTTACTGAACACCTATTATCTGGCAGGCCCAGCAGTGGGAATTTAGTCCTCTAAACTTCCAGGACTTAATTTAGTCCAAATGGTTGATTTATCATTCATTTCAGACAGGGAAAAAAATCAGAATGCACACACTTTTACAGCCTCTAGTGTAATACCTGTGCAGTGTCAAAGTTTTAGCTATCATTACAAAGAAAACATTGCTACTCATGTACAAAACAAACTATGATCCATTAACTCGGCACAGAAGTCCTTTTTGGCTCCAAAAAAGCTGGCACCCAAACAACGTTTGTAGTCACACTGCCAAAAAATACCTGGCTGATACATTTTAACATCCTTCCTTGTTTTCTTTCAGACATATTTTAGTAATAGCCTGTCTGCAGGTACGAGATGCTTACAGGAAGTGATTAATCTTTCATGAGACTATTCTACTATTCCTCAATGCAATACGATAAGAGCTTGAAGGGACAGGCACTCTCGTGTCAGTGCATGCTTCAAGGAAAGGAAGTTTTCATGGGAGATAAATCTGATCACATGATAGCAGCCGATGATAAAAATCTCTTTCTTAAAAGAAAGCAACCTAACATGAAAAAACCACTCCCCCGGGAAAAAGGGGGAGGGGGTGGAAAAAGCCCACCTCTAAACCTAAAACTTCTTCTTTTTTTCTTTTTTTTTTTTTGTATTTTCTGGTAGAAGGCCAGATGGAATCCTTGGACATCATGAAACACTACAGCTGGAAGCTGAATGGTTCCTCTCTACCCCCAGCCCCCAACATGTAGATAGATACTGGAGATGGGAAAGCCTCTTGTTTGCTGTCTGAAGCAGGTGTGGTTGGACTAAATGGGGAGAAGATGTCCAGCTGGAAGAACCCATCAACCAGCTGCCCAGGGCAGTCTGCCTAGACAAATACCACCTGTTACTAAATAGCCAGACAAAAATTAGTCATATCCCAGGAACCTGCTGATTCTCTCTATTATGCTGGGGCTTTGGTGTCTTTTGACAGCCCAAATCCCATGTGTCTCAAAGCAATGGTCATTTTCACTGCACTTAATTTAATTCTGGACAATGGCAGAGGCTTTTGAAGCATTAGGTTAAAGTATTTCCTGGGGGCTGGAGCACATACATGAGAGGATAATAAACACGTAGAAGTAGCGGGAAAGGATTCTAAAAGGTAGACAATCTCAGTGCCCGATGGAGTCTGCCCACTTGAAAGACAGGGCACAGCCCCAGATTTTATACCCTGTTCCCTCTCTTTCGTTGCTTCCAGCTAGGCCAGCCCTCTCTTGAGCACTGACTGACCAAATACACAGACACACACACCTAGACACACACTTACACCCATGCCCATGCTGTTCCCACACCTGGAATGTCTTCTCCTGAACTTTACAGACTCCTCTCTTCAAGACCCAAATGGAATCCTACTTCTCCCGGAGTATTTCCTAAAAATTATAGCCCAAAATGATTGTCTCTTTGCTGCTATGGCACCGACAGCTTGCATGGTGCATTTTGCCACTGTAACTTGTTGCTTTCTCCTCTTGTCCCAAGTAAACCTCACCCCCCAACAAGATTCTGTGAGCATAAACCTGCCCCTCTACAGCCTAGCCCCTCATTCAACACAATGTTAGGCCTACAGCAACCACATAAATGTGTTTTCAACTGAAATAACACTGACCTCAAAGTTATTTTAGGATGACATACAAAATGCTAGGTCTAAACTAGAGATCTACGGGGAAAAGGCCTTTACTGATTTTTACCTTAAAGCTACGGGAAGTCAGTGGGCTTATAATCAGAAGGCTAGGGCTTATAATCAGAAGAAAATCTCCATTTTCCTAGTTATTAACTTTATGACAGTAATTAATATTAATTATATCAGTTTCCTCACCTGTAAAATGGAACTCAATCCCTAAGTCAGGGTTACCACTGGAAAGCTCTCATGAGGCACTCTATGACTATCGAGGGTTATATGTCTTACCCAAACCAGGCAATTGTGGTTCTTTAGTAAGCTGCACAATGCCTTCAACATCAAACTTATGTGAACAAAATGACTTATTATTCTAGACAGACTTTCTAGGCTTCCCAAACTTGGATGACTATCAGAATCATCTAAGGACCTTGTTAAATCTGGTTGCTGTATCTGCATTTTAGAGATTCTAATCGTGGAGGCCTGGGTGGGCTCAAATGAATTTAACCATTAGCTAGGTTTAGGAACTACTGGATTAAATCAACTTGCCCACATTTGCTTTTCCCAGTATCTGACTAAAGAAAACTTATTGGGATTATGAACTTTTAGAAATATATATTAAATGGTAAGAAACCGATTGATAATGACATTTGGAGGCATTCAACTTAAAAATCTCCTAAATTTTTCTTATAATTAAAATCTATATAGTCTCACACACAGACACACACACTCACACACACACACGCAGGAGGTTAATGTGGTGTGTGTGTGTGTGTGTGTGTGTGTGTGTGTGTGTGTGTGAATTTCCTGGAGGTATGTGCAGTAATTACCCAGTATTCCGGAACCTCTCGTATATCAATTTATCTCTGTAATCTGATCATTTGCTGCAGTCAGGGTATGTCCCATTTCTATTCCTCCACAGAGTTCACTCATGTTTGTAAAATAATTACTCAGACTAAGAAATAAGACAGTACATTCCAAAACGAAAAGAAAAGTAACATACCAGGGAAAAAGACAAAACGCTAAGCAGTGAAATTTAGTTTTTAGAAAAGCAATTTGGGGCACTTTCCTACCCTAAAATCTGCCGGCATCCAGCAACCTTGAGCAGAGACTACAGGCACTCCTAAAAAAGCCCTCAGTCTGAGGCATTTAGTCCCTGAGCTGGGCAGAGGTCAAGGCAATCAACAGTAGTTTAGACTCAAGAAAGAAAACCAGCTCGATCAATGTGACAGATACAGGAAGAGTCATCCCATTTAGGAACAACAGAAGTTTGAGAAGAACTTGGTTGCTGAGAGCTGGCCAATACAAGCAGATAAATAACTGCCTTGTCCATCCCTTTCAAATGTATCCGGTAAATTCACCAGATTTACAAGCACTGTATTGCACATGAGTTCCCCACAGAGAGTTCCTGAAAATCGACTCACTCTCTTTCTAAAAATTATGCCAGACGTGGCTTCTGGTGCAGAGGAAACTGAGCATCCCTTTGCCTGGGCCCCCCAGTGCACAGTGCACGGAAAGCCACTAACTCTCACAGGAGCAGATTGTTTCAACTTAATTGAATGAA
This sequence comes from Spilogale gracilis, assembly GCA_004023965.1. Lineage (NCBI taxonomy): Eukaryota > Metazoa > Chordata > Mammalia > Carnivora > Mephitidae > Spilogale > Spilogale gracilis. The sequence goes on from PITA01005351.1 coordinate 57,278, forward strand.
GTAAACTTGGGGAAATACCTGACATTGCCAACTTGACCTCTGCTAAGCCTTTTGAACTTCAATCACTATCCTCCAACACAAAGCCTTCTATTAGGCTTCCAGCTACCCCTCCCCCTCCTCTGCTTACACAGGTAGCTTATCTCAAGGCGTCCATAGGTTTCAGTTATCATTTCTGACCTGATTGTGAAACAAGTATTATTTCCGTGCCGGGTTTTATGACTAAGCCTGCAGAGGTATTTGCTGGTTTGATTGAGAAAAGGGCATCTCCTTTCAGTTTCTTATCCACCAAGATCCAATAACTTATTTTAAAGAAAAAGAAAGTTTTAACTTATGAGAATGCATAGAGAAAAGACTCCAATAAATTAACCCTAGTCAGAAACTATCCAAGATCATAATCTTTGGTGTTTTGTATAGATTTCAAAGTGAAAAATATGATTTGTAACGTGGGGCGATGAACATGAAGATTGTTCCCAATAACAAAGTAGAGATGGGAAAAACAGAACAAAAACTGTCTGAATCTCTCGAACAAGTGGAATTACTTATTCCTCATCTAGTTCCTGGACAGAAGTAGCAAAAATTGAGGCTAACGTCGGAAACATTTTTAATTAATTATGCATCCTGGCAAATAAAAAGTGTTTTAAATCTTGGACTAATGATGTAAATAATAGTCATTTTAAGTGGTATTTAGTCCCAAGAAGCACCTATTTTTCTTATTCTTAACCCTAGAGTTCCTCTCCCTTTTAGAATTATACCAAAAAAATTTAAGTGTATGAAACATTCAGAATCAACCAGTTCTTTATTGCAAAGTAAAACAAAATATGATTTGCCCTCAGCAAATTGTCAGTGATTTAAAAGACTGCTAGCAGCCAGCTCCAGCAAGCATGGGGAAAGTATACAAATACAAATATACAAATACAAATCATGGGGAAAATATACAAATATTGTGGAAAGTAATTTCGTTGATAATTATCTACTGAAATTCAAAACGTTCGTACCTGCAAGGCTATTTATTGAAAAACTGTTTATAAGAGCAAAAAGAAGAAAAAAAACTAAACAAGTGGAAAAAATAAAAATTAAAAAATAGGGGAATGGTTCAATAGTAACAATACAGACATTAAAATGTTTTTAAAAATCCTGCATGAAGTGATCTAGAAAAATGATTATATTATAGTAAATAAAGCTGATTTTAAATAAGCATATTTAATAATATCCTAACTTAGGGTACCCAATGTATAAATGCATATAAATAAAGTATAAACCTAGGAGAAAGGAAGATTATATATCAAATAGCTAGCTGATAGTTTTTAACCCTAAGAGGAGAAAATGTATGAGTGGAAGGGGTCTTTAGCTCCTTATTTAATAAAAGCCAAACATAGACAACAGGTGAATTCTATTTATTTTGATTTTGCAGTGTATTTCAAAAATGTTTAAGCTCTAAAACTGTTTAGAAACCAGAAACCTATACTTAAATAAATATTAAAAGAAGTCAATATTTATTCTCATCATCCACAAAAATAAGACATCTGTGGGGCACCTGGGTGGCTCAGTGAGTTAAAGCCTCTGCCTTCTGCTCAGGTCATGATCTCAGGGTCCTGCAATCGAGGCCCATATCCGGCTCTGCTCAGCAGGGAGCCTGCTTCCTCCTCTCTCTCTGCCGCTTCTCTGTCTATTTGTGATCTCTCTCTCTCTCTCTCTCTCTCTCTCTCTCTCTCTCTCTGTCAAATAAATAAATAAAATCTTTAAAAAATAAATAAAAATAAATAAATAAAACATTTGTGAAATAATTAATACCTCTTAATTTCAGAAGAACTACATTTGTTAAAATGAGTTCAACTTGGACTCTTTTCCACTGCCATCTCTTATAGCTGATATCCAGTCAGTCCAAATATAATAAACACGGATATTTTATTTCTTTCTGTATACATGAAAAGTAAACTTGTTGAAGGAATATACACATTGCTTGTGTTATAAAGTCACATGGCTATTGCAAGAGTTGCCTCAAGAAGCTTTATGTTGTTGAGTCCAATGAATGGGAATTATCTTTTTCTAAATGAAACTGTGGAGGACTAAAGGATGGAATATTATCCTGTTCCCAATAAGTGTTTCGATTAGGAGTTGTTTCATTTTGCTTCATTAAAAAAAAAAAGTTGACTATTTATCAATTCAGAGCCTACTGAAAGAAAAGAGATTACTGAAAGAAAAGAGATTATCACACAGTACCTTTTTGTTCCTACTTTCCAAAGCCACACACCTTATTTCCAAAGCTGCCCAAATTTCTTATCAATCCAAAAACGTGAACATTAGCCAAGCACACAAGTCTCTGCAGCCTCGTAAGTGTCATAGAGAGATGTTAGTATTGGCAAGAAAAGTGCATGAAATCCATTTCTCCTGCCGCAAGTGCCTGGAATTTCCTGGCATTCCATTTTATCGGCGTATCAGCTGAAAGTATAACTCGGCAATGTCGGAGCAGGCAGGAGTTTGAGGAGTTCATGTTTATTACACCATCAGCACAATTAGGAAGTCTATAATGCTAACGTCCTTCTTTACGTAACAGAAAAATGTGCAAATTAATATGCTTACCAAATCTTCCCTCTCCTTCTTCCCTTTCACTCTTATGGAAGCTGTTGCTTTCCACGGCCTTGGAAAATTTGTTTAACTTTTCCGAGCCTTGGTTTCTCATCTGCATGATGGGAGTAATGGTATGACCATAAAGGTTTACTGTGGAAATCAAGTGACTATGTTGCTTAGAAGAGTGCACAGCTTAAAATAACAGCTCCAAAAACAGTAGTTTCTTGTTGTAACCCATGGATATTAATAGTAGCAAGATCCCAGAGCAGTACTCTGTGATATCTGTAGGGCAGTAAATCCCAATCTCTATAGAGTAAAAAAATCAAATCTAAACTTTCAAAATGAAGATTTGGGGGCCCCAACCCCAAAGATTCTGATTCATTCCATGTGGGAGTAGGCATGGTAATTAGGAATCTTCGTTTTTCACAAGCACCCCAAGTGACTGTGACAAGAAGCTGGAGACAGGAGAAACAGCAGAGGGAAAGAGGATAAAGTCCATGACCCCACTCCTGAAAGGTTTTCACTCTTCTACTAACATTAACTGCTTTCTCCTGACTCTGAGACCTTTTCCTAAATTTAAAAAAAAAAAAAAAAAGAATCACAATGGTTCTCCCACTTCATCTCCACTGACTCTGACTACCTTTCCTCCCCAACCTAACAGCACATTCCTCTTTGCCCTAAATGCCCTTCCTGCTCCATTAGGTTTTGTTCCCTTGGATTCCTGTTAGTGTTGATTCCTTTTGACACTCGTGGTATAGGATTGCAAGATTAAGATGATTGCTGTAGACTTGCATATTTAATTCCTACATATTGATCCCCTGGTCTACAAGTTTTCATAGCTCCATCGGAACCTGGGATTTTCACATCAGCCCCTATGTCTTCCATGTCAAATGATGGAGGAATCTTACACTTACCCACTTCCCCCACACAGCACTCTGTCTCAGGTCTACCTCTCCTGCTGAACAGTGGACCTGATGAATATCTTGCTCTCAGGCAGAAGGCGGACACATGTTTCATGGAGCCTAAAGCCTATCCTATTTGGGGCACTCTTAAAAAAATACCAAAAATAATAATAAAATAAATAATAAAATAAAATAAAATAAAATAAAATAAAATAAAATAAAATAATAAAATAAAAAATAAAAAATAAAAAATAGAATAAATATAAAATTAAATTAAATTAAATTAAATTAAAATATTATTTTTCCCCCCAAAAATGTATCATCTTCTGAGTTCTAGGCCCCTCTAAGATCCTCAGAGTTGTTATAAATTATATTGCGTCTTATCACCCCAATTCATATGTTAAAGCCCTAATCCCCAATGTGACTGTATTTGAAGATACAGCCTTTTAAGGGATAATTAAGGGGCCCTGATCCCATACAACTAGTGTCCTTCTAAGAATAAACACAGAAACCAAGGATGTACATACATAGAAAAAAAGGCCATGTGAGGACACAGAGGAAAGACGGCCATTTACAAGCTAAGGATAGGGGCCTCATGGAGAAACCAGCCCTGCCAACACCTGGATCTTGGATTTCCAACCTCCCAAACTAAGAGAAAATAAATCTCTGTTAAGCCACCCAGTCTGAGGAATTTTTATGGGGACCCTAGTACACTTCTACAGAAGTGATCCATGCAATTGAGAGGCCCTGAAGCTCTTTCTGTATCCTCCTCTCCTACCAGGCAAACTGAAATTCACATCACCATTATAACAATTCCCATGCTGTCTCCACACAGGGGTCCTCATTGTGCTAAACGCACCCATGCTTAAAAATCCAGTTCAAATATTATGCTCTTCTCTAATCTCTGTACATTAAATATATATTTTCCCTACTATGCCACAGGTGTCTGCACCTCTTTTGCTGGTTTTCATTCCCTTATGTTGTCATCAGCCATTATTCATATTACACTGTCATATTCATATTATCTTCATATTCATTAATATTCACATTAATTTATAAGATAATATTCATATTGTAATTAATCATTTAAATTCCCTGTGGGAAGAGATCGTGTCTAATTTCATGCCTAACACAATATTTGCACATAGGAAGCCATCAACAAATGTTAACTTATTTGGTTTTTATTTATTTTTTTTAAGATTTTATTTATTTATTTGAGAGAGAGAGAGATCATAAGCAGGGGGGAGGGGCAGAGGGAGAGAGAGAAACAGACTCCCAGCTGAGCAAGGAGTCCCATGTGAGACTCAGTCCCAGGACCTCTGAAGGTAGACATTTAAATGGTCACCCAGGTGCCCCTATTTTTTTTTTAAGATTTTATTTATTTATTTGACAGAGAGAAACACAGCTAGAGAGGGAACAGAAGCAGAGGGAGTGAGAGAGGGAGAAGCAGGCTTCGCTCCCCCCTCCCCAGCAGGGAGCCTGATGTGGGGCTTGATCCTGGAACTCCGGGACCATGACCTAAGCTGAAGGCAGAAGCCTAACGACTGAGCCACCCAGGTGCCCCACCAGGTGCACCTATTTGTTTGTTTTTTAGAGAGGGAGAAAGAGAGAAATTAGGCGGAAGGGAGGAGCTGAGGGAGAGAGAAAAATATTAAGCATGCTCCACACCCAGCACTGGGCTGGGTCTCACAACCTTGATGAGATTATGACCTAAGCCAAAATCAAGAGTCAGACCCTTAACGACTGAACCACCCAGGTGCCTCAACAAATGTTTATTAAGCTGACTAATAGTTGTAAAAAGCCTTGAGGTCTTTAGCAAATGTAATATTACAGTTAATTATCTATCTACCTAGCTGTCCCTAGAGAATATACATAAAATCAAAGAATTTTACAATTAAAAAGGTCTTTGAGGCCATCTATTACCAGTTACTTATTTTACCAATTTACCAAGCATCACTCAGTGAGTTAATATCAGATCCATGACTAAAACAGAAATCTAATGAATTCTAAACCTCCTCCCACAAGCAATCTGGACAGTCATGCAGACTTGATCAAAATCATAGATGGACAGACACATGCAGGTATTTTAGAATCATCTAAAGAATATTGCGCTGACACAGGACAACCTTCAGATTGTGATTCAGCTTCCACTAGAGGTTTTCCTAGAAGTATAGAATGCACAGATCTCATCTCCATGAGCACTCTAGTTTAGATTATTGTTTTATTTCTCACTGTAGTTAAATAAATTGACACTCTGTTTTTTTAACTTAAACTTGAAGCAGATTGTGAACTTCTTGGAAATAGTTCAACTATGGTGGGTATTTATTTAAACTCAAGAAAAAGAATTTCTCTTGCTCCTCATTCAAATATAGCAAAATCTCCTGCTCAGAGTACTTAGCGTATATCCAGGCAAAGTTGGAACCAACTGGCTCTAGTCAGAATGAACCTGATTTAGCCTTTGTGTTTAAACTCTTCACTTCTTCACTGGAAAGGTGAAAAAGGCTCTAACAGTGATGCTACTTGCAACATGAACTACAACATTCTGAGCCATATACCAACCATCCGTTCCCTCATGCTGGTCTCTGAATATAAGCAGTGACGACAGCCATTAGATAGACATTTCTAAAAATGAAGTGCTGACGAGAGAGGATTTACATCCCATTACCAATCCCCGGAGCCACGCCATGGACCTTTAACTAGACATTTTATCATGTTGGTTGCCGCTGTCTGAATTTTCTCTAATTTGTCTCTTTTTCAACATGTGGTATTCCAAACTAAAAGCAGTTGAAATATGTTCAGGCACGGCTAGTGCCAAGTCACTGGAAATAATTTTTTTTTTTCTGGTTTAGAACATAATGCTTCCATTAACGCAGACTGATATCACTTTGAAAGGATTTGAGGGATCTTTTCTTTTTTAACAAATCCTGCTATTTTTTTTTACCCTAACAGCTCTCAAATTCTGCTAAGTGATGGAGTGGCAACCTATAGGGGGACATTTTGAGAGAGATGAAGTTGGCCTTCAGTAATCGTTAAGTCCTTCCATTTGTCCCCTTCTCCAGGCCCTCCCCAGTTGGTTCACCATCCTCCTTCCTCACAGTTCAGCCAGTCCATCTCATCCACTCATCACCTCATCTTAACTAGTGTTAAAAGTTAAAGTCTTAGGGGCACCTGGGTGGCTCAGTTGGTTAAGCGTTTGTCTTCACCTGGAGTCATGATCCCAGGATCCTGGGATCAAGTCCCGCATGGAGGCTCCCTACTAAGCAGGGAGTCTGCTTCTCCCTCTGCCTGCCACTTCCCTAGCTTGTTCACTCTCTCTCTCTCTCTCTCTCTCTCTCTCTATCAGAATAAATAAATAAAATCTTTTTTAAAAAAAAAGTTAAAGTTTTAGTAGATCCAGGCTCACCTTCTCCTGCTCCACTGCACCAACAACCTCCCACTACTAACTTCTAGGTTTCTACATTTTTAAAAAAATATTTTATTTATTTATTTATTTGAGAGAGAGAGAGAGAGAAAGAGAGAGAGAGAGCATGGGGGGGAGGGTCAAAGGGAGAAGCAGACTTCCTTGCTGAGCAGGGAGCCCAATACAGGATTCGATCCTGGGATGCCAGGATTATGATCTGAGCCAAAAGCAGTCACTTAGCAAACTAAGCTACCCAGGTGTCCTAGGTTTCAACACTTTTAAAGTGATTCTCAAAAATAGAAAAGAACTTAAAACCCCAAGCAATGAAGTCACTCTACTATGATCATAGTTTACTTGGGACTTGGGTTCTAAAGTTAATGTGAAATACAAAAATCAACCCTGGTGAAGATTACCATTGGAAATCTTAAGAAGAAGGTGACTGTGGTAGGCAGAATTCTAAAGGTGACCTCCTGAGATTCTCATCCTGGTTATTCAATCAAACACGAATCTAAGTACCACTGTGATGGGATTTTGCAGATGCAAAGTCCTTTGTCAGTTTGTCTTAAGATAAAATAGATGGCAGATTAACTGTGTGGGCCTGACCCAATTGAGTGAGCCCTTTCAAAGCGGAGTATTTTCTCAGGCTGGTAGCAGAAGGAGAAATTAAGGCAATTCAATGCACTGAAAGAAATCGATAAGCCATTTGCTGGCTTGCAGATGAAAGGCACCACATGGAAAGACCAGACATTGGCTATTAGCTGCCAAGAGGGACCCCCCCCCCAGCCAAGAGCCAGCCGGAAAACAAGAGTCTTGGACGTATAACCATCAGAAACTAAATGGTCCTATAAGCAGATTTGTCCCAAGTCTCCAGCCCTGCCAACACCTTCATTTCAGTCTTTTGAGATTCTAACTGGGAACCCAAAGTGTCCCAGACCTTTGTCCTAAAGAATTTTGAGGTGATAAAATGGTAAATAAACTGCTCAGTTTGTGGTAATCTGAAATACAGAAATAGAGAACTAATACCATTCAATACAGTAGCATGAGGCTATTTCACTGAAATGAATTTTTATTAGTTTTAGTTTCTCTGTCACATAAGCCACATGTCAAGTACACTCCATAGCCACATGTTGCTACTTGCTACCATCTTGGACACCACGAACTATAGAATTTTCCCATTATTGCCAAAAGGTCTTTTGAACACTATTGTTCTGGAAGATCCAAAAGAACCAGTTTTCTTAAGGCTTTGGCCAAGAAGACTATTTCTTTTCTTATGCAGCAAATGATACAATACAGTTGAACTAAATGACCATGTGGCAAGTAAAATACATATTTTTAATACTGTAATCATACTCAGCCCAGTGAGATGCTCACACCATGGAGAAACAAAAGGGAACTAAGACTGATCATGGGAAATTGATTTCTGCCTTCCATTTCCTACTTGCGCCCAGATGCATAATCCGTTTGTGAAACAGTGAGTACAATCTATGCTATTATCTCTACCCGATCTCTCTGAACTCCTATGGTTGGACATGTTTTAGTTAAATGCTCACATGATTTCATTCCACAGACCCTTCCTACTCCCTCTTTGTACCAGGCTAGCTGTTGCCAGGGACCAGGCTCAGCAGAGATGTGGGTCCCGAACCACAGGATGTCTGGCAGGTGAAATAATGACACGGACACGGAAATCTGATGCAAGCTGACAGATCCCAGTTCAGTCAGGAGAGACCTATGAAGCAGGCTCAGGCTCACGCTCTGTCTCTCTAGCTCTGGCTCTGGCCCTCTTGCTCTGCTTCTGTCTGTGCTTCTGTCTCTCTTGCTCTCTGTCTGCTTCTGTTTCTATTGCTCTATTTGCTTTTGTCTCTCTTTCTCTCTTTGCTTCTCTGTTTATGTCTCTCTTTGCTTCTGTCTCTCTTTGCAGGCTCTCTGCCTTTGTCTCTGCCTTTTCCTTTGCCTCTGGCTCTGCCTTTGTCTCTCTTGACTGTCAAGGGTCCCAGTCTTTTATTATTCAAAAGTGAGGAAGTTGGGGGATGTGGTTAGGTTAAAGTTAAACAAAGTGATTCCTAGCAGGCAGAGTCAAGCCTTTACCATTAAAAGGGAAGTTTGTAAATAGATTCAGTTTGATAGTTGAGCAGGAAGAACAAAAGGCAAGTAAATATGGTGTTGATGACTTCGACATTAGCATAACTCTAGATTCTTGGAGAGACTTTCATTCACATTCACAGGTACCTCCACCAAAGTTTCTGGTGGCTTGGGCATGGTGGGAGGGGCGGATCATGCACCGTGATAGCTAGCAATCCATGTCTGGGCCATCTGGGAACAAGAAAAAGCTGGGACTGACTTTGGAGTCTGACCAGCTTGGCAGGAAGCATACTTTGACAACTTAAGACCAAGTCTAGGGAGGTATGACCTGGGTTAGTGGTGTGGGGATAATATTGAAACTCACACAAAAGAAGAGCCCCAGGCTTTGAGGCAGCAATGATTCTAGATATCTATCGAAGTGTACATGGTAGGCCATAAAACTGTTTTCCTAAAATGCAATAAGTTTTTGTCGGCGTTGGGGCGCCTGGGTGGCTCAGTTATTAATCGTCTGCCTTCGGCTCAGGTCATGATCCTGGAGTCCCGGGATGGAGCTCTGTATCCAGCTCCCTCCTCAGCAGGAAGCCTGCCTCTCCATCTCTCACTCCCCTTGCTTGTGTTCCCTTTGTAGCTGTGTTTCTCTCTGTCAAATAAATAAATAAAATCTTAAAAAAAAAAAAAGGATTTTTGCCAGTGGTATATCAGACATTTTTGTCATTTGCATATAGTTCATGAACAACAACAATAAAACTCACATTTTAAGCCTTTTTAAAAATTTTGCACTAGATGACTTTGCCCCATGGGGTGTGCTTAGGAATGTCCCCAAGGCTGTGAGAAGACTACACAATGAAATGCCAACATGTCCTAATAGAAACCTGGAAATCAGATTTTGTTTTAAGCCCTGGCAGAAAAGGAAAATACAGGAACTGGACAAAAGGCCAAATTTAGACTCAAGTCCTTCTAGGGAGATGGAAGGAAAAACCACATACCAGGGCCCAGGGAAGATGGGGAAGTAGGGAAACTAGGTGCAGTTAGAGGGCTCTAGACCTATACCTAGCTCACAGCAGGTCACAAACATGTATTAATGGTCAGGAAGTCTATAGCTCCAGGTTCAAAGGGGCCCTGCCACTCAGTGCAGTCTGAGACAAGTAGAGGATAGCAGATGATATCCAGACCATTCCCAGACCATTCTTATAAAAGAGTAGAGAAGCTTTCCTATGTGCCACCACATCCAGCATCCATTGGCCTATGACTTAGGCAGAATGTACAGACATCACAGCCAGCCAAGATAGGCTCAAATTGACATGAAGATGGTAAGTACATGGATAGGGCCAGGAAAGGAGGTGTGAGCCGATGGCCCTCCACCTCTGGTTTTGTTGCCAAGCATCCAAAGAAGTTCTTCACCCAGCAAAAGTGGGTCTATCCTTCCTTTTGGCTTGGTTAACTCCCATGTCTATCTTGTAGCACTCCCAGCTGTTACTACATCTCAACCTGGACTGGACACTTACCTGTGTACCATCTTGTTACTGTCAAACAATCTCAGCTCAGGACCTTTTAGCTTTTAGACCCAGTCCTTTGCATACATGCATGTGATATACATGTGAAAGTAAAATTCATATAACTTTTGTAAACCCACACACTTAATGGAAGATTACACTGTCAAAGCCAGGCATGCCAGGTCTCCCGACTCCTAGTCCAGTGGTCTTGTCACGCTGCCCTCCAGCAGCCGTTCTAAACCTTTCCAAAGCATTTTTAAAGGTGCTGTTCCCATTATCTTCATGCATTGGTGGGGTACAGGAGAAAATACCACAGAGAAGAAAATTGTGCTTCAGATAGTAAGTCACTTGTGTGTATTTCGTCTCCGTGGTTACTAAAAATTAAGATTGGTTGAAATAAATGGTTTCCTTCCATGTCAGACTCTGGGGCCTCCTTGAAGTAAATTAGATATACATATATTACATATAATTATTAAACTAGATTCTGAGGCAAACAGCCTTTGCTGTCTCAGTAGATGTTTTACGAAAGAAGTGTTTAGTGGTTAGAACTGTTTGGGAGTTTCTTGGGGTGCCTGGGTGGCTCAGAGGGTTAAGCCTCTGCCTTTAGCCCAGGTCATGATCTCAGAGTCTTGGGATCAAGCCCCACATTGGGTTCTCTGCTCAGCAGGGAGTCTGCTTCCTCCCTATCTCTCTGCCTGCCTCTCTGCCTACCTGTGATCCTGTGATCCCTCTCTCTCTCTCTCTCTCTCTCTCTCTGTCTGTCAAATAAATAAATAAAATCTTAAAAAAAAAAAAAAAGAACTGTCTGGGAAAAGATGGATTAAAAAAGGGGGATAAATTAAAACAAAAAAGGGGGAGCGATAAATGTTTTTTAAATCCCCAGGGCCTTTAATATCTAAGAGAACAAAGGTTGGTTATAAGGTATGTGGAATATTTTTCCAATGAAACAACCATTACAATCTTGAAAACATTAGTGTTCCACAAAACAGTTTGGGAAACTCTGTCATAAAGTTTAGAAACATTAATTATATCATGTGTATTTATAATGTATGAGAATCCACTTATCAGTGTACTGAAATTGGTGCCTATAACCATCCACTCACCCACTTCAGAAAGTCCTATTATTTTTTTTTTCACTTAGTTTAGTAGATACCTTTCTGTCTAAGGTATTTTTTCCTTCCTATATTCCTTTGGCCTACCCCAGTTTCTTCCTAGAGATCCATAGCAAGTTTTTTTTATTATCACAGTAGCTTCTTCTGCATTTCTTTTCCACACTGCTTTTTGGTCTCTCCTCTCTTAGCTTATTATCTCTTCCCCTAGTTAGCCCTGTGTAGCCCCTTTTCTTACACAACACTTAATATTCATTAAGTGCTTATCATATCTCACTACAGGCATGAGATGGGCTTTAAGTCTAGTAGTTTCTCCTATTATCCCAACTACAGACCTTTTTTTTAATTTTTAAAAGATTTTATTTATTTATTTATTTGAGAGAGAGAGACAGCGACAGAGAGAGAGAGATAGTGAGGGAGAGAGAGCAAGGGGGAAAGCAGAGGTAGAGGGAGAAAGAATTTCAAGCAGACTCTGCACTGAGCACGGAGCCCAACCTCATGACCTTGAGATCATGACCTGATCTGAAATCAAGGCAATGCCCAATTGACTGAGCCACCCAGGACTCCCCCAACTAAATCTCTTTTTTTAATGCTTAAAATTTCTCATATCAAGGGGTGCCTGGGTGGCTCAGTCAGTTAAACATCTGCCTTTAGCTCATGATCTGAGGATTTCATAGAGATGTTATACTTATAAACATTAATAGCCACAAAACCAAGAGCTTCCACTATTTATTTCCAGAGTTGTCATCTGATTCTATCATGCTAGGTATATTCCAATTGCCACTGGTATGAATATGGAAAAATTTATCTTTCCTACCTTGACCACTGCCTCACCTATTTTATCCTTTCAATCATACAACCATCCATCCATTTTTTATTCATCACATACTTATTGAGGATTTCTACATGCTGCCGAGAGTCCATTTTGTCAGGCATTGAGGATATCATGTTTAACGAGATCTGTTCCTGTTCTTGAGGAATGTATAGTCTAGCCATAGGAGATAGGCACATAAACAGATGGTTATGTATATCCTCATGAGTGTTATAAAAATTATGGGAAGAATCCTGCTGGATGACCCAAGACCCTTATGAAGTTGAGTAACCTTCACGGGGAATGCAATTGAAAGTATAAGAGATACAGAATGGTTTTGGAATGTGATAATATGATACAGGTTATCAGTTCAACAGGCAGAGAACATCATTTTAATTACTATCTCTGGAAGCTGATTTGGGCAGAGAACCCAAAGTTAGCTTTTCACACTCCTGGCCTGGGATTCCCAAATTCAAATTCAGTTTCTTTGATCCTGCAGTAATGAATGGTATATTTTAGAGTCAGCAATAAGAGTGGTCTCCTTTCGTGGGACAGTGCTATACTTGGTATTGTTTGGTGAGATACATAGGGAATTTGGGGAAATGTAACTTCTGATACAGAGATATTTCATTCTTTTGCCCTCCTTTCATCCTGGGCCTTCAAGTGAACTTTCGTAAATTTAATGGGTCTCTGCAGAGCACATCCTTGAGGTAGCCATTGTGCAGAGAAACCTTTCCACATTCTGAAAAACAGACTAGTGGATAAACGTGTGCATGGAGTGTATAGGAGTTTGTGCATAGGAGGCGTGTGCATAGGAGTTTGCCAAGCAGGGAAAGGAAAGTAGCAGAATCCAAGAAGAGGCACAGCATGAACAAAAGCCCAGAAAAGTGATGGTTTCAGCATGTTTGGGAATTGTTGAGTTTACTCAGGAAGCTCCAGTGCTATGGAGGGAGATGAGGTCGGACAATGTATAAGAGCCAGAACATGAAGGAACTTGTAAACAAGCTTGAGAATTTAAATATTTTCTCTGTGGATAATGGGGAAGCCAAAAGAGGATTAAAGCGAGAGGCTCACATGGTCAAATTTGCATTTTAAGAAGTAAACCTAGTGGTATTCTAGAAGGTAGACTGCATTCACAATAGCCAGGTAAGTGAAAACAGGATATGTAGCTGTTAAGAATGTGTCTTGGGATGATGGGGTTGAGGAAAGAGAAAAGTCTGAAGGCAATTAGGAATGAATAAGAGAGTCCTGTTTATAGAATTACTTCTAAGGGAGCATTAGCGACATTTGGAGCCATGTTGTACCAGCTTGCAATGGTCAGTTGTTACATATTCAGAAATACTGTGAGGGGCCTGGGTGGCTCTGCAGGCAAATATCCAGCTCTTGAATTTGGCTCTGATCATGATTTCAGGGTCCTGAGATGGATAATCACATCAGGCTCTGCGATGGGTGAGAAATCTGCTTGAGCATTCTCTCTCCCTCTGACTCTGCCCCTCCCCTCCCTACCCCCGCTCACTCACACATTCTCTCTCTCTTTCTAAAATAAATAAATCTTAAAAAAGGAAAGAAATACCAAGAAAATAAATAAATAAATAAATAAATAAATAAATAAAATAAATCTTAAAAAAGAAAAGAAATACCAAGAAAGTTGGTTGTTAAACCATTGGTAGCTTGGTAGCTGCGATAGAAATTGGCCACAGAAATTAGCGCACACTCAGGGCTTTTTATTTTTTGAGAACCAGTTGACCGGCATATGGCTAGATGGAATAGACAGGATTTGGTGACTGGATATGAGGAGTGACTGGGAGATAACAGGGTTTTGGGAACTAGCAACTTTTATACTTTAGAGGATCCCCCTTAAGAATATAGAATTATGAATTCAAAATTAGGCATAAATAATGGACAGCAGGAGCATTCCTGGAAGCCAGCAATAACTTAAATATACATAGAAGTGACTGCAAACCACATAAAAATATCCCACTAAACCCAAAGTAAATGTGTCCCCAACTCAGCTTCCCCTTAGCCAGACACTAAAAGTGCCCACAACCATCCCAACACCACAACACATGATGGGAAGTATGTCAGAGGAGAAGTCAAAGTGGAAAGAAACAGCAGTCTTAACCCACTGTGGTTAAAATGTCTTACTTTTGCACATTTTACAAAAATATGTAGCCATGTGAATCCCTTGTGAGGGCAACTCTCAGAACCTGGGAAATAGCCCATGCAACTGCAAGAATTTGAAGCCTGAGCTTCCTCTGCTTCATGGTAAATTTGGCTCTGAGATTGAGTGAAGTATCTTGGGCAACAGGAAGACCAGAGGACCCAGTGAATGGCTCATGGATTCACTTACTTGTACTCCTCTCTTGTTCTACCACAGATTCAACTTGGCTGGCTGGATGGTGTCACTTTTATCTGAAGAAAAGATGAGGGTTGAGTATCCCTGTGAGATCGCACAGCTCTCTCTCTTATTCCTGCTGGAAGCAAACATTGTTCATATTACCACGGTTTAACTGTTAGCAATGACTAAGCTTAACTGATAACCTTGTCAGACCCACATCCCAGAGCCCTTTTCAAAAGCATATGAGTTTCTGCCCACTGTGGACCCTTGTAGAGAGCCACATGGTCTCCAGCAGTGATGCTCCTGGAGGACAGTCACAGGGAGGAAAGGTGAAATGTTTCTAGCACAAGCCAGAATAATCCATTCCAGACACATGTGTAATGCAGGGGAAACAGGTGCAAACAATTGAACGAGCTGTCAGCAAGCTACAGGGATCGCTTTTGATATCTTAATCGTTAGTTGATCCATGAGCCGCATTGGCAGCATCACTGTCATAGCTGACTGCACATCTGTAAACCTTTTCGAGCCTCTTCAGATGTGCATGTGAGTCCATGAAAAGCCTGACATCACGGGAGACTTAAATTGAGCATGATTGCTGCTGTTTCCGTTTTCCTGCCACAGAACCAGACTTGACAAATGCCAATAATTGCTAATTTTTCACTACTGTTTGTCATGTGCCACCCAAGGCAAGAGCAGAGAGAGAGATCGTGCTGTCCCTGAGAGCATCCTGTCATTGTTGGTTTGAGGGGCTGCATATCCTTTCTCTGTCAGATAAGCTATTTGCCTAGTAGTCAGTGTAGGGGGCGTTTACATTTATGATGTGTTTATCTCGGCCTCTTTATCACATCCATAGAGCTAATACCCCATAATCCGCTGGGAAAAGATTTTAAATGGATGAATGTTTACATTGATAAATGTCTTCATTCTCCTTTCTATTCAAGAAAAAATGTTGTCACTATGATTACCTCAATAGGTAATTATGACCCAATAAAGGATATCAGTGACATTATCTGCAGTGACTCATTATCTGAGATTAATATAAAAAGATTTATATAAAAATCTTCTCATATAAGCCACTATTACTAATTGAACACCTTAGAAAAGAAGTTGCTTGGTTTTATTGGATTCTTTGATTTCTATTTAGTATGGAAAATTATATTTTTCATGTTAACATGTTTAGAATCTTGATTTGGAGGATATAACGTATTTTAATGGAAACTTAAATCTGAGTGAAAATTCAGGCTGTTCCTACTCAATTGGTGACCTTGGGCAAGCATCATTTTTTGCATCTATAAAAATAGGAATAATAATATCTGAAACAATTGTGAAACCAGTGGGAACATATTTAAAGGACTTGGCCAATGCCTGATGCACAGTAGAGGGTCAAGAAATGGTAGCTAAGGAAAGCACGTAGACAACGCTTATTTCACTTACTCTGGTAAGAGAAGTTAGAATATTTTTTCTTGCTTGCTTCACTTCATAATAATGGAAACAATTACTCAAAAATGTAGACAGGTTACTATGAAAACATCAATCATATCCTAACAATTTGAGATTTGTATGAGGAAAAATTTTCCTTACGTGACAACCTCTCATGCATTCTTTTCCCTGAAATTATTTTCATTTGAAAACTAGTGAACTCATTTAATTCCACATCATTATTTTTGGTGTTCTACCAAAAAAGAAGATGTCATATTTCATATTCAGTCTCCAAGAATATTCTTTAGCTATTCAAGTTGAACAACTTCATTTTTGTGCAAATGCCAAAAAAAAAGTTCTGGTAAGTAAAGTGTTGTTTAATTTTCAGATTATTTTTCATGATCAAATAAAAAAATCTTAATAAAAGTTAATATGAGAACATAATTTATTGTCAGTATACTCTTTAATGTGGAAATTTATCTTTTTCTTTTTCAGTAAGTCTCATACTTAATGTTTTTAGACAAAATTTTATCATTAATGTAATATCCATCATTAATATATTGTTTAACATTAACAT
This sequence comes from Spilogale gracilis, assembly GCA_004023965.1. Classification (NCBI taxonomy): domain Eukaryota; kingdom Metazoa; phylum Chordata; class Mammalia; order Carnivora; family Mephitidae; genus Spilogale; species Spilogale gracilis. The sequence goes on from PITA01005351.1 coordinate 73,974, forward strand.
AATTTCACAATGAAATTCTTCTCATAGTTAATGCAATGAATATTATTTCATTAATGGGGAAAAAACCCACATGTATTCCTAAAAATAGGTGGGAAAAACAATTTTATTAATATATATTTTTAATTTATAAATATATAATAAATAATCATAATAATTCATTCTCTTCTTTGAAATGCCTGCAACAGCCATAATGAATAGTTGTTGCCTTGTAGGCATTATGTATACTGCTGCTGATCCCAGAAGATATTTTATAAGTAACTATATCAATATCCTCCGGAAAGAAAGTGGTACCCATGATGTGGATAATAATGAGAGCTTATAAATCTCTAACATCTTTCAAGTGAATCATAATATCACACAATATTTTAACAATTCTGAAAGCCCTAGACAAAACTATAAAGAAAGAAAAGTTCAATTATCTCAACACTTTGAATATTTGAATGTTCCTCTTCCTGATCCTGGTGCCTCCTGCTAGTTGCTATCATGGTTATTTTGCATACTGTGGGCACACTACATACAGATGCTTTGCCTGACCACATGTAGCAAGTAGCCAGTGAGAAAGACAGCTGGCAAGCAAATAATCACAAGAATAAAGCTACACTCTGTAATCATTGTAATATAGGAAAGAAATTTAAAAAGGGAATACCTCCTTGTGGAAGTAAAGGATAAAATGAGCAGAATTAACTGAAGCATACATAAACCATTTTTCCCAAGTTGTTAAAAGACTACCCTGGAATACCCTAAAGCATATCAGTGATACCCCATTGGATATTCCATCCAGGACTGACATTCAATATTATTTCTTCTTCCTTTTTTTCCCCCACCTTTCCCTCATCAAACCATTCACTGCTACAAATGTTCTGCCTTTGGCAGACAAAAAGGATGATTATTAATAGAGAAAATGTAAAAACATTCATCCTAACATATAAATGACTAATAAGAGGGAGAGAAACTATCATTTATTGAACTTCTATGCTGTACCTGGAACTCTGCTTTCACATGTTAGCTCACTTAATCTCCCCCCGAAACTTCTACTAGAAACACATTATTATGTTGTTTTTCATCAGGTAGAGAACCTGAGACTCAGAAGAGTTAGGTTGCCCACTCAAATTAATACAGATGGTGTAAACAGCAGAGCTGAAGATCCCATGATCTATTTGGATGCTAGCTCTCAAATACTTCTAGTTTTATTATAACAGAATGCTAAATCTGAGACCAGTATTGCTCTTTTTACAAGAGCTCTCTAAGACCTCTTGGCTGGGACTGAGTTGTTTCCTGGTTGCATTAACCAGCTTATATACTACAGTCCAGGAACTAGAGATTATCCATGCTTTAATCTCTGACTTGGTTCCTAGATTCAGTTCCTCTGTATCTAAGGGCTTTATTTCCTCCAAGTCTTTCCAAGACAGGAGCCCTTCTTCCTATGTACAGTCCCTCACCTATGTTCTCACACTCTCTGGATCCCCCTAATACAGTCTATCTGCTACCTGCACCCATCTTTTTTGGTTTCCTTCTACATTGATCTCTCCCAGTCTCTGGGTACTCTGTCTTCTCTCTCTCAATCATTTCTTGCCCAATCTGCATAACTACTTGGTAGGGACAAACAATGACTAAATCCAAAGGAAAAAAATTCCCAAAGATAATCAAGCAATTTAGCAGGGTTGAAGACTCTGAAGCAAGAAAACTTTCCCACTGCCCTTTAATCTTACCCTATAGAGGACTGCTGGTTCTACCTACATTTAAGGTAAGACCTCCATGTAACTCCCAATACTTCAATTAATAACTAATGTTTTGGGAGCACTTACTATGTACCTGGCTTTGTTCTAAGTATGTTGCAGGAATTATCTCATATAATCCTCATCATAACCCTTAAGGTAGAGGAAGGGGAGGAAAGACACTTACAGAGATATGTAACTTGATTAATATCACACCATTTAGGAATCCATAAAACTAGTATTTGAATCCAAGCAATTTAACTTAAAAGCCCCCATGTTTGGGGCGCCTGGGTGGCTCAGTTGGTTGGACGACCACCTTCGGCTCAGGTCATGATCCTGGAGATCCAGAATCGAGTCCCACATCAGGCTCCCTGCTCAGTGGGAAGCCTGCTTCTCCCTCTCTTACCCCCCCCCGCTTGTGTTCCCCCTGTCTGTCAAATAAATAAAATCTCTCTGTCAAATAAATAAAATCTTAAAAAAAAAAAGCCCCCATGTTTAACTGCTATACTTTTAAAGATTATGATAATCCATGTTTACAAGATGCTAACATTTGGGAAAAGTTGACAGTTTCAACCATGCTATTTATTCATTCTTTGAATAAATATCTATAAAACTAGGAATTATAGAAGTGCCTGGATGGCTCACTCAGTTAAGTGTCTGCCTTTGGCTCATGTCATGATCTCAGAGTCCTGGGATCAAGCCCCATGTGGGGCTCCCTGCTCAGCAGAGAGTCTGCTTCTTCCTCACTGTCTGCTTCCCAACCCCTGCTCATGCTCTCTCTCAAATAAATAAAATCTTTAAAAATAATAATAAATTAAAATTAAAATAAAAAATAGGAATATTCTAGTAACTAGACACAGAAGTAGAAAAGATGGATAAGGGCTCTGACCTCCTGTAGCTGATATTCTACTGAAGTAGAATAGATCATAGATAAATAATAAATCAGGAAGTTTCGAATAATAAAAAATGACATAAGGGAGATATGATTAAAAGAGGAAATCCACTTTTGGTAGAATGATGAGGGAAAGTCTTTCAGAAAAGTTGTTATTTGAACTGAAAGGTAACACTGACTCAGCCAATGGTCTGATGAAGCATTCTAGTTAAAGGACTGTAAGGATAAGGCCCTGAGGTAGAGCAGGTGGGGTTAGGGAAAAGACAGACAGGAAGTGAAGAGAAGAAGAATAGAAGGTAATACCAAAGAAATGAGCCTAGCTAATTCATGCAAAGCTTGGCTGGCCACATTAAAGTCTGGACTTTAGTCTAAGAGTAATGAAAAACCACCAGTTTTATGTAAGGAATCTTAAAGGATCACTCTGGTTTCCTTTTAAACAGTCGATTGACTGGTAAATATTTTAAAGGATTCAATTATATCTTGATAAAAAAATTTAATAAAGGATTTGTTGGTGATAGGAAAGAATGGAAGTAGGGAGAACAGTAGGGAATCTCCAGCAGTTGTCCAGGCAAATGATCACAATGGCTTGAACTAGGTGTTGAACACATTACATTAAAAAATAGCTAGAGAGATATGTGAAGGTAGGACTTCAAATACATCAGGATGGACTGTATGTAGGGAACATGGGAAAGTATTAAGGATGGAATCAAGAGTTTAAAAAAATGTAGTGCACTGCAACCTACAATAAATGCTCCTGACATCTATTCCATTTTGGATTGATTCTAATCAACCAAATCCGTTAACAACACTGAACACATTTTGGGGCATTACAACGTGATAACTTCTGTGAATGATATGAAGATACAAAAACTGCAAAGAAAAAAATTAAAATGCATTGCTATTTAAGGTTGGATTCTCTGGAAACAGATACTGATGAAGAATCTGGAAGGCTAGATATTTTTAAGGATCCACATCATGAAAGAAAAGAGGAGGAAGCAGGACTGGGCAGATGGAGAATTTAAACTGCAATTTAAAGATGGTTAATCTATGGAGTCCTGGAGTAAGTACTGCCCATCAGAAATAACCTCTACCTCTCAGTCATAGAACATGAGGTACCTGGTAAGGGTGTAACTTGTAGCAAAGCAGCCTTCAGTAGTTGAAGCAGATTGTTTAAAAGCTGATGTCCGAATGCAATCTACTGATGACATTCTCCACAGTTGGGTAGCAAGTCCTTGCTTAAAGGGACACTTAAGAGGAGTATCTTCCATTATTCTACTTTATGTCTTGTATACTTCACAAATTTTCCAAGACAGCCCCTTTACAAATATTTGGTGACATTATATACCATGTATCATAGATAAGAGATTACCATTATTAGTTCAGAAAATGTGTTTGTGGAGGGTACCTGGGTGGCTCGGTCAGTTAAGTGGCTGACTTGATTTCTGCTCAGAGTATGATCTCAGGACCCATGGAGTCCCTGTCAGCCTCCATGCTGGGGGTGGAGCTTGCTTAAGATTCTGTCTCTTCCTCTCCTTCTGCCTCTCTCCTCCCACTAATGCTCTTTTTTTCTTGAAAGAAAGAAAGAAAAAAAGAAAGAAAGAAAGAAAGAAAGAAAGAAAGAAAGAAAGAAAGAAAGAAAGAAATAAGAGAGAGAAAAAGGAAAGAAGGAAAGAGAGAAAGAAAGAGAAGAAAGAAAGAAAGAAAAAAAGAAAGAAAAAAAGAAGAAAGAAAAAAAATAGATCATGTTGTTTGTGGTACATATACTTAACGAGGTAGAGAAGGCCAGTTCAGCCTCTATTTATCTTCCTTTATCTTCCTGTTATGGGTTACCCTTGTGCAGATCTCTTGGGCAGAATGCTACCATTTGAGTACTGTATAATAAATTTCTATTGTAGCCTCTTGCTGAAGTGGGGTAGGGCAACATGGCCAGGAGGTCATTAATTAACCTTAATGGTTCAGCTCAAAGACTAAGAAGCTTGAAAGAGCATCACTCCTACACCTAAAACAAGAAAAAAGGATGGACAACTTGAAAATTGTTTTTCTTGAACCTTTCACAGACCTGAGGTCACAGAACAACTAATTCCAAAGTAAGAGAGACTGGCACCTGCTGGGAGAACCTGGAGCTGAGCATTGTTTATCTGGAGCAGATGCAAGTAAAAATCATATGAACCACTGTAGTATTCATCTTGGATTTCAATGACAAAATGCCACAGACTGAGTAGTTTGAACAACAGAAACTTATTTTCTCACAGTTCTGGATGCTAGAAAGCCAACATCAAAGGGCCAGCATCACTGGGTTCTTACAAACAGCCGCTTTCTTATTTTATCCTTACATGGGAGAGAGGGGGAAGAGAGGGAGAATAAGAGATCTTTCATTCTTCATGGTGATTTCTGGATAACGGAGTAACAGCATGGCAGACATATCCAGACCTATCTCCCCAATCTCCCCTATGTAACAAAAGTTTTAAACATCAGGGGAAAGAGCATAAAAATTGGCCAGAGAGAATTGGTAGAAAAACCACTGCACCTAAGAGACAGAAACAAAGGGGATGGGGGCTAAGAAGCTCTACCCCTGGGAATGAGGGGAGGACTCAGTCCAAGACCACATTTACAGAATGTGTGGAACACCATTGAAGGCCATACCCCTAAAACCTAGGTTCTCAATGCCTATGTAAAACTGAGACTTAATCAGAACATCAAAGAATGCTCTACCATCTCTCTACTTAAGAATCCAAGTAAAAATGACAGTGTAATATAGATGAGAGAACTTAAAAAAGACAGACTCTCTGGAGAATAGTGCAATAGATAAGCCACAAAGCCAAGCAAAGAGACCACTATCACCTTAATATCAAAACCTAATTTTTCAAAGAAATAAAGTTAATGATCTAATCTCTTTTATGAACAATCTTAAATATATATATATATATTTATATGGTAAAATATATATGTATGTGTATGCAAACTGAAGCCAGTATTGTGTAAATGGGCTATAATATCATAACAAAATTGGTTACATTTCAGGAATTTAAAGATAAGCTAATATTTGAAAAATCAATCAATGTAATTTCTTACATTAAAAGAAGAAAAGAAGAAAAAGAACCCATATAATTCTTATAATAGATGAAGAAAAAATCCAGTAAAATTCAAAATCTCTCAGCAAAAACTAATTAGAATAAAATTACGTTAATTTGATAAAGCATATCTACAAAAAAATAACAAACATCATCTTTAATGGTGAAATGTTAGAAACCTCCCTCTGAGAGCTACATCAAAATAAGAAGACCCTCTAGCATTACTTTTTATTGAACAGTACATTTAAATCTTAGTCAAATAGGACAAGATAAAGAAATAAAAGTTATAATATGAGAAAGAAGAAATAAAACTCTCATTATTTACAGATGATAATATTATAAAAATAAAAAATCCCAAAGAAGTTACAGATTAATGGTTAGAATTAAGTGGATTTAGCAAGACTCCTGGGCATGAAAGATGCACAAATTCCTGCACAGGAAACTGCAAACCACTACTGAAGTAAGTTATGAAAGACCTAAATAGGCCTGAATTTCTGGGAAGATGGCAGAATAGAAGGATCCTAAGCTCCCCCATCCCACAGAAACACCTAGATAACAACCACATTAGTGCAACCAACCCAGAAAATACTCAAGGGCTAGCAGAACAGATTTCCATGGTTAATTGTAAAGAGGAAGCCACATAGCAAAGGGTAGGAGGGGTGGAGATGTGGTCAGAATCAGACTCCTGGAGAGACTAACCACAAACAGGAGGGATACCACAAGCACAGAAAAGGGAGAGGAGCAGAATCTATACCAGGCCTCCCAGACATGGGGGACCTACACTGGGAAGATGAGTTCCTTAGCATTTTGCTTTAAAAACAAGTGGGTCTTAACTTCAGGAGGTTTTACCATCAGTAGGGCTTAACTCTTGGTACTTTAAAAATCAGCAGGCTTCACTCCAGGAGAACCAGAGTGTGATGGGAAACTGAGTCCATGCCCTTAATAAGGCAGCATAACAAATAACCCTGCCAGAGATATCATATAGAACAGAAGTTTAAAAAGTGCCTGGGGTATACGAGAAGGTTCATTTATTAATTTCAGAACATGTGTTGTGAAATGTTAGGAAACTTCAGAAAACTTCTTCCCCCAAAAATTAAGTTATTAGCAGTTATTAGTATATCTCTCCCTTACTCCCAGCCTAGAGAGTGGGACACTTGTGGAACCAGTCTGAACACCCTCTACCTACCTTGCTAACACTGCATTCTCTGTATTCACATTCTCTTGGAGATCCAACCATTCAGCAGGAGTGAGTCCTCTCAAAGGGGCTCCTGTCATATCACATTCTGCAAGCAGCCCCATGGGGCCAGTACTACTCCAAAGAAATCCATGCCCTGGAGATAAGGAGAGATAGCCACACACAACATTTCCACTGCAGCCCCAGAAGACAAACTGGGGGGCAGACATATGATCTGATTGCTAACCTTATCCACCAACAAAATTCTCTCAAGGGGCAGCACAGGGATAACACCTGTACTTTGGTGTGACCATGGCTCCAGCAAAGACTGAGGGCAGGCATCTGATCTAACTGTTGACACTGCTCAACTATAAGCTCATGGCAGCCCCAGACTGGCTCCTTAACAGCACAGGAATAAAACCCTGTCTGGTGCTCCCACAACATGCAAAGTGGGCCATTGCAGCTGACTCCACTGAAGGCAAATGAGGCTCAGCCACAACAGTAGGGTGTACACAACCCACATAGGAGGCACCCTTGAAGGACCTGGTTCTGGTAAACAGGAGGCATTGCACTGCAAGACAGTATAGGACTTCTTATTCATAAGACCACCACTTTCAAGATCAAGAGATGTAGCAGACTTTCATAATAAGTAGAAATAAATACAGTGTGTTAGACCAAATCAGAAATATATCCCAAATGAAAGAACAGCATAAAACCATAGCATAAAAGTTAAATTAAATAATGGTAAACAATATGCCTGATGAAGAATTCAAAGTAATGGTCATAAAGATACTCACTGGATTTAAGAAAAGGGTGAAGGATCTCAGGGAGACCTTAAACAAAGAGATAGAAAATATGAAAAAGAACAAATCAATGACAAAGAACTCAATTACTGAAATTAAAAATATGTTAGAGGGAATCAATATCAGATTAGAAGAAGCAGAAGACCTAGAAGGTAGAGTAAGGGAAAGCAACCAAGCTGACCAGCAAAAATAAGAAATGAAAATAGGTTAGAGAAACTCAGTGACATAATCAGTGACATCAAACATAATAACATTCACATTACATGGATTCCAAAAGAAGGGAGGGAGAAGGGGGCAGAAAATTTGTTTAAAAAAAAAAAAAAAAAACAACGGATGAAAACTCTCCTAATCAGGGAAGGAAACAGACATCCAGATTCAGGATATACAGAGACCTCCCAATAAAATCAACCCAAAGAGGTCCACACCAAGAAACCTAACAATTAAGACAACAAAAAGTAATGATAGAATTTTTAAAGGAGTGAGAGAAAGGAAAATAGTTATGTAGAAAGGAAACCCCATAAGGCTATCAGCTAATTTTTAGCAGAAACTTTGTAAGCCAGGAGGGAATAGCATGATATACTCAAAATGCTGAAAGAAAAAAACTCTATAACCAAGAATACTCTATCTAGCAAGTCTGTCATTAGGAATAGAAGAGATAAAGAGTTGCCCAGTCAAATAAAACCTAAAGTAGTTCACCAACACTAAACCAGTCTTACAAAGAACATTACAGGGCATTCTTTGAGTGGAAAGGAAAGGCTATAATCAGCAGTAAGAAAATTATGAAAAGAAAAAATTTCACAGATAAATACAAACATAAGAAAAATAAATAAAAATAGTAGATATAAAACCAGTATGGAGGTTAAAGCACAAAAGCAGTAAAATCAATTATAGCTATATAAATCAGTCAAGGGATTCACAAAATTAAAAGATGTGAAGTATGCTATCATATACATGAAACATGGTGGGAGGAAATATAATGATTTTAGGACAAGTATGAAACTGGAAATAATCACAAGAAAAAATCTGGAAAGAACACAAATACACGGAGGTTAAATAAAATGCTTCGAAACAATGATAATTCAACCAAAGAATCAAAGACGAAATAAAAAATGTATAGAGGCAAATAAAAATGAGAACACAATTGTCCAAAAATTTTGGGAAGCAGCAAAAACTATTCTAAGAAGGAAGATTATAACAATAAGGCCTACATCAAGAAGCAAGAAAAATCTTGGGGTGCCTGAGTGGCTCAGTCATTAAGGATCTGTCTTCAACTCGGGTCATGATCCTGGAGTCCCAGGATCCAGCCCTGCATCAGGCTCCCTGCTTGGCAGGAAGCCTGCTTTTCTCTCACTCCTCCTGCTTGTGTTTCTTCTCTAGCTGTGTTTCTCTCTGTCAAATAAATAAATAAAATCTTTAAAAAAAAAAAGGCAAGAAAAATCTCAAAAAAACAACCTAACTTTACACACCTAAAGGAGCTAGAAAAAGAGGAACAAGCAAGACCAAAGCTAGTAGAAAAAAGGAAATAATAGAAATTAGAGAAGAAATATGTCACCGCCGGGGGGCAGCCTCAGCAAAAATGTGGGTCCGGAACCACGGGATGTCTGGCAGGCGAAATGATGACACAGACACGGAAATCTGATGCAAGCTGACAGACCCGAGGTCAGTCAGGAGAGACCTATGAAGCAGGCTCAGGCTCATACTCTGGCTTTTTAGCATTGGCTTTCTATCTCTAGCTCTCTAGCTCTGGCTTTGGTCTTCTTGCTCTACTTCTCTCTCTTCTTCTGTCTCTCTTTTGCAGGCTCTCTTGCTCTCTCCTCTCAGGCTCTCTTGCTGCCTCTGCCTCTGTCTCTCTTTGCTTCTGTCTCTCTTGACTGTCAAGGGTCCCAGTCTTTTATTATTCCCAAGTGAGGAAGTTGGGTGGTGCAGTTAAATTTTTAATTGCTTTTGCACCCGCCCTAGAGACAGGATTAGTATTGTTACTGCAAGGTACAGAGTGATTGCTTAAACTCACAGAAATTGAGACCATTGAGGCAGAGGGATCAAGGAATACAAATAAGAGATACAGATAAGATTACCGGGAGGAGGGTTAAATGGAACTATACGTCTTGAATAAGTACACAAAGGACATATTGCCCTGACCCACAGGGTACGTGGCTTTTCGGATTCTAGGCGGGGAAAGCCCAGAGAGACTTTCATTCACATTCACAGGTACCTCCATCAAAGTTTCTAGTGGCTTGGTCTGGTGGGAGGGGCATCATCCCTGACAGAAATAAATGAAATACAGACTAAAAAGAACCCAATAGAACCGATCAATTAAACCAGAGGTTAGTTCTTTGAAAAAATCAACAAAACTGATAAACCAATAAAAAAGAGAGGAGTAAAATAAATAATATCAGAAGTGAAGGAAGAGACATAATAACTGACACCACAGAAATACAAAGCATTATAAGAGAATATTATAAAAAATAATATGCAAAAATATTGGACAACCTAGAAGAAATGGATGAATTCCCAGAAACATATAACCTTCCCAAACTGAAACAGGAAGAAATAGAAAATTGAACAGATGATTACTAGAAGTGAAATTTAATCAGCAGTCAAAAACTTTCCCTTCCAAAAAAAATCCCAACAAACAAAGCCCCAGGAAGGAGACAGCTTAACAGATGAATTCCATCAAAAATTTAAAGAAGAGTTAATACCTATTATTCTCAAACTATTCGAAAAAACAGAAGAGGAAGGAAAACTTCCAAATTCATTTTATAAGGTCAGCTTTATCCTGATACCAAAACCAGATAAAGACACTACAAAAAAAGAGAAAGCTACAGGCCAATATCTCTGATGAACATAAATGCAAAAATCCACAACAAATTATTAGCAAACTGAATCCAACAATACATTGTAAAAAATAATGCACCACAGTCAAGTGGTATTTATTCCAGGGATGCAAGAGCTGGGTTCAATATACACAAATCAGTGAATGCGATGCATCACTTCAACAAGAGAAAGGGTAAAAGCCATAGGATCATCTCAATAGATGCCAAAAAAGCATTTGACAAAGTACAACATCCATTCATGATAAAAAATCCTCAACACAGTAAGTTTAGATGAAACATACCTCAACATAATAAAGACCATATGTGAAAATCTCATCACTAACATCATACTTAATGGTGAAAAACTGAAAACATTTCTTCTAAGATCAGGAACAATGATGTCAACTCTCACCACTTTTATTCAACATTATACTGGAAGTCCTAGCCACAGGAATCAGACAACAAAAAGAAATGAAAGGCATCCAAATTAATAAAGAAGTAAAATTGTCCACTATTTGCTGATGATATGACACTGTGTAGCAAAAAATCTAAAGGCTCAACCAAAAAATGACTAAAACTGAAAAATGAATTCAGTAAAGTTATAGGATACAAAATTAATATACAGAAATTTGTTACCTTTCTATACATTAATAATTAAGTAGCAGAAGGGGAAATTAAGAAAACAATCCCACTTATGACTGCACCAAAAATAATAAAATACCTAGTAATAAACTTAAGCAAAGAGGTAAAAGAGCTGTACTCTGAGAACTAGAAAGCACTGATGAAAAAAATGAAGATGACACATATAAATGGAAAGATATTCCATTCTCATGGATTAGAAAAATGATTGTTAAAATGTTCACACTGCCTAAAACAGTCGACAGATTTAATGCAATCCCTATCAAAATACCAACAAAATTTTTCACAAAACTAGAATAATAGTAAAATTTGTATGCAACCACAAAAGACCCCAAATAACAACAACAATCTTAAGAAAAACAAAGCTGGAAGTATCACAATTCCAGATTTCAAGATGTACTGCAAAGCTTTGGTCATCAAAACACTATAGTACTAGCACAAAAAATAGATACATAGATCAATGGAATAGAATAGAGAGTCCATAAATAATCTCACACTTTTACGGTTAATTCATTTATGACAAAGGAAGCAAGAATATACAATGGAGGAAATGACAGTCTCTTCAGTAAGTGGTGCTGGGGAAACTGGACAGCTACAGGCAAAAAAGTGAAACTGGACCACTTTCTTACACTATATGCAAAATAAACTTCAAATGGATTAAAGACCCACATGTGAGACCTGAAACTATAATAGTCCTAGAAGAAAATGTAGGCAGTAACTTCTTTGACATCAGCCACAAAAACATTTTTTCTAGATATGTTTCCTCTGGCAAGGAAAATAAAAGTACAATTAAACTATTAGGACTACACCAAAATAAAGCTTTTGCACAGCAAAGGAAAACACCAACAAAACAAAACCAAAAAAAAAAAAAAAAAACTATCTACTGAATGGGAAAAGATGTGGACAAATGATATATACAATTAAAGTGAATATCTGAAATATAAATAACTTACACAATGCAACATGATAAAGATAAAAATAAATAAATAATCTGGTTAAAAAGGTGAAGAACACCTGAACAGATGTTTCTCTAAAAATGATAATACAGATGGTCAACAGACATATGAAAAGATGCTCAACATCACTAATCATCAGGGAAATGCAAACTGAAAGCACAATGAGATATTAATTTATGTTTTCAGAATGGCTAAAATTTAAAAAAAGCATATGCACAAGAAATAACAAATGTTGGTAAGGATGTGGAGAAAAAGGAACCTTCATACATAATTGGTATGAACGCAAATTGGCATGTATAAAATAGCAAACAGTATTAAAATCTCTCCAAAACTTAGACAGAATTACCATATGGTCAAGTACATTCTACTATCTGGTATCTATCCAAAGAAAACAATAACACTAATAAAAAAAGATAGATGGATCCCTATATCTATTGCACATTATTTAAATTAGCCAAGGTGTGGAAGCATCACAAGTGCCTATCCATAGATGAATGGATAAAGAAGATGTGATTTATATGTATAAGTGTACAATGAAATACCACTGAACCATAAAAATGAACAAAATATTCCCATTTGCAACAACATAGATCAACCTAGAGTGTATAATGCTGAGTAAAATAAGTTGGAGAAACACAAATATATGATTTTCCTTATATGAGGAATTTAAGGGAAAAAATGAAAATAAAAGGAGAACAAACAAACAAACAAAACAGACTTATAGAGAACAAACTGGTGGTTTCCAGAGAGCAGATGGGTAAGAGGATAGGTGAAAAAGATAAAAGGATTAAGAGTACATTCATCTTGATGAGCCTTGAGAAATATATAGAATTGTTGAATCATTATACTCTGTTCCTGAAACAAATATAACTCTGAAAGTTAATTATACTTGAATTAATAAAGAAAGAGAAAGAAAGAAGGAAGAAAGGAAGGAAGGGAAGGAAGGAAGGAAGGAAGGGAGGGAGGGAGGGAGGGAGGAAGGGAGGAAGGAAGGGAGGAAGGAAGAAGTAAAGAGAAAGAAAAGAGAGAGGAGGGAGCAAAGGAGGGAGGAAGGAAAGAAAGGAAGGAAGAAGGAAAGAAAGAAAAAGAAAACATAAATAAATTGAAGGATATATATTGTTCATGGATTACAAGAGTCAATATTATAAAAAATGGTTAGTTCTTCACAAATTTATCTATTGATTCAGTACAATTGCAATTCAAAATCCAACAGGAGAGGCAACTAGGTGACTCAGTCATTGAGCTTCTGCCTTCAACTCAGTTCATGATCCTGGAGTCCTGGGGTCAAGCCCTACATTAGGCTCCCTGCTCAGTAGGAAGCCTCCTTCTCCCTCTCTCACTCCCCCTGCTTGTGTTACCTCTATAGTTGTGTTTATCTCTGTCAAATAAATAAATAAATAATATTTTTTTTAAAAATCCAACAAGATATTTTGTGGAAATGATTCTAAAATTTTTATAGAAATTCACCAAGCCAAGAATAGCCAAGATAATCTTGAAGAAGGAAAACAATGTTGGAGGACTTATACTATCATATATCAAGGCTTATTATAAAGTTACAATAATTAAAATAAAGTCATTTTGAAGCCTACAGTATTCCCAGGAAGTCTTCCATCCATAAATCAATGGAATGGAATAAAGAATGCAGAAACAAACTCATAACTACATAACCACTTGATTTGTCTAAAATGGTGCTGTGGTGTGATAGAGAATAGATGGTGAATGATACTAAATCAATTAAATATTCATTTAAAAACAAATGAATGTCCCTAGTTCACACTGTACACAAAAAACAATTCTAAATAGAAAGTAGAATACTGTAAAAGGTGATAAAAATCAGTCTTCTGAAAGGTAGTACTAGAAAGTATCTTCATGTCCGCAAGAAAGGAAAATATTTTTTATACTAGTTACAGAAATGGTAACCATGAGGGAAAAGGTTTATAAATAAGACTTAATTGAAATTAGGGATTTCTTTTTATAAAAAGACACCATTAAGAGTGTAAAAAGGCAAACCAATGAGGGAGAAGACATTTGTAGTACATGTATCCAATGAAAGATACATATTCCTAATACAGAAAGTGTTCCTACAAATCAGTAGAAGAAAAACAGACTAATCAATAGAAAAGTAGGCAAAAGATTTGTGTAATCCACTTCACAAAATAGGATATCCAAATGACAAAAAAAACCCATAAATCAAAAGGGAAACAAAACTTAAAGCCACGATGAAATACCAGCCACTTTGAAAAATTATTTGTCAGTATCTCCTAAAAATAAATACATGTATATTCTATGATTCAGAGCTTCTACTGCCATGTATATAGTCAACAAAAATGTGTGCATATGATCATTGTTAAATGTCAGAGTGTAATAGTTTCCAAAATCTGAAAACAACTCATGTATCTATGAATAGCATAATAAATTATAGTGTATGGGTACAAGTAATACTATCAGCTATGAAAATGAATAAACTATTATACACAACATAGATAAAATTCAAACATAATGTTGAATGTCAGAAAACAGGCATAAGAGAATATGTAATAAAAGAAGTGATACTATATGAGGCCATCTATATACAGTTTGAAAATAAGTAAAATAGTCCATGGTTTTAGAAGTCAAAGTAGTTACCTTTGTGGAGGAGAAAACCTTGGAACTGGGAATAGACCTAAGGTAGAAGATTTGAGGGGCTGGCAATATTTTCTTTCTTGATCTTTCTTTCATCATCTGACACAGGTATGTCACTTTGTGACAACTCATTTAGTTGTGTCTTTGTTATTAATGTTATTTTATGTATGTTGAACCCAATAAAAAATGCAAAAAAACAGTATGAGCAAAGATTCTATTACCTCTCCTATCTCTAGTTAATATTTTTTTAATTAGTGGGAAATTTTTCTCTTGTATATTTTTCTTTATCATAAATTCCATACCATTTTTCTTCTTCTGGAAATATGTTATTATGATGTGTTATAATACAAATCTATTAGGTATATTATTATATATCAGATTTACAATCTCCTTCAGTGATGTTCTTATTTCCAATAACTATCGACTGCAGTATTACAACTAGTAATACTTTTTGTTTTATTCAAGCTGACCTTAATATGTATTTTGTTTTTCCCTCTACATTCTGAGAAGATTTCCTTTTTTTTTTTTTTTAATATTTTATTTATGGAGAGGAGGTAAGGTTAGAGGGAGAGAGAGAATCCCAAGCAGACTGCATACTGAGCACAGAGCCCCACAAGGCGCTCAATCTCATCACCTTGAGATCATGACCTGAGCTGAAATCAAGAGGAGGAGGTTTAAACAGTCAAGCCACCCAGGTGTCCCAGAAGATTTTCAATATTTGAAAAGTGGTTGCTTCTTGAAGACCATTGGTTCTCAATTGATACCTAAATATACATAAACATCACATGAGAAAATTTTTTGAAATGCATGCTTCTTCTTCACAGCAGAAACTCTGACTCAGCAGGAATTGGGATAGACATTTGGAATGTTCATTTTCACACATACCTCAACTGTTTGTAATGCAGTTGATCCTCTATCACTCTTTGTTTTTTTGTTTTGTTTTTTTTTTTTTTAAAGATTTTATTCATTTGACAGAGAGAAGCACAGCCAGAGAGGGAACACAAGCAGGGGGAGTCAGAGAGGGAGAAGCAGGCTTCCCGCCGAGCAGGGAGCCCGATGTGGGACTTGATCCCGGGTCTCCAGGATCATGACCTGAGCCGAAGGCAGTCGCCTAACCAACTGAGCCACCCAGGTGCCCCCCTCTATCACTCTTTGGAAAACACTCCTATGATGCATTCATTTTGGTGATTTTTAATTTTCCATGAGTTCTTACTTTTCATGTGTGCTACAGAACTTTCCACTGATCTGTATTATTTTGGGAAAGTGGAGTGAAAAGTCAGGGCAAGAATGGCATGCTTTGTTACTTGAATCTAATTGCTTAATCTTTGTTGTTTAATTATTTTGTCATGTCAGGAGATATAGTAGATTTTTTAAGGTATTAAAAAGAAATAATTGTTGAAATTATCTTGGCTTCTGTAATATTACTTACCTCTTAAGTCAATTCTTAGTTTCCTTTGCAGGTTCTTTCCCCCCACCTCTCCCTTTAGCTCATTTTCTCCCCCTGTTCTGTACATTTTCCTTGGGTGGTCTCATTCATGTCTGTGGTTTCAACTACCATTATTATGATGACCATCTCTAATTTTTTTCAGTCTGAGCTCCAAATAAGAATATCCAATTGCCTGTTGAAAATGTCCATTAAATTAGCCTTTAATGGGTCATCTGGGTGTCTCAATTGGTTAAGTGTCTACCTTCAGTTCAGGTAATGAACACAGGACCCTGGGATAGAGCCCCATGTCAGTCTCCCTGCTTAGTGGGGAGTCTGCTTCTCTCTCTCCATTTGCTACTCCCCCTGCTGGTGCACTCACTCTCTTGCTCCCGCTCTCTATTAAATAAATAAATAAATAAATAAATAAATAAATAAATAAATAATAGATAGATAGATAGATAGATAGATAAATAATTTTTTAAATTTGAAAAAAAATTATTCCTTGAGTACTCAGATTCAAGATGTCAAAAACCAAACTCCTTAACTTTTACCCCAAGCCTATTCTTCCTCCAGTATTTCCTATCTCCATGAATTACTATCACAAGTCAACCATGGCAGATACTTACTTGATTCCATTCCTTCAGTGTCCACATCCAGAAGACTTTTAACACCTACTGATTGCATGCCTATATTATCTCAAGATTCTGGCCCTCCTTTTATTCCCATCAGAGACACGTTGTTCTAGTCTTCATGTTGTATGGCTATAGTTCTCCCTTCCTTTAATCTTACCATTTGCATATTCATATTTCACACTGCTTCCAGCAGTCTTATAAAACCACAAGCTACAAGCACAGCCCTTCTGAACCATATACAATTTTCTTTCTGCCTCTCCCAATGTATATGATTTCCTGTGTGCTGCTCAGTTTGCCTTGAACATGCTTTTCCTCCATCCAAGTGTCTTACTAATTCACACCCATCTTTCAATTGTTGACCTAGGTACCAACTCCTCCTTCAGGCTTCCCTGGCCTCTGATGTAGATGCTAGCCCTCTGCATGCCCCTACTATCTCATATATATCTTCACTTGTCTCATAGCATTTATCCTACTGTGTGGTCACCATTTCCCTATTTTCTGTCTTCCTAGCTAAAATTTTCTAACTTTACTCAAGTCTCTACCTTTAAAAATCTTCCCTGTTTTAGGTAGAATACCTAAAACAGAACTCAACAACTCCTTACTCCCCAACCTTATCATTCTCTCTTCTTATATTCTACTTTACTTTTTCTCACGGTATTACTAACCACCCAACAAAGTATTTATTCATTTATTCATGTTTAGTTTCAGATTTCCCACATATGCTATACACTCTCCAGCAGCAGTGTGTCTTATTTCACCCTTGTATTTCAATGACCTAGAAGAGTCTCTGTCACATAAGTCCTAGATGTGATAGACAAACAAAAGTATGTGTCCTTTGCATGAAAAATTTCCAACTTTTACATCATTGTATCCTCAGCACCCAGAATTAGTGTTACTGGCACAAAGTATATATCTGATAAACATTTGATGAATTAACAGAGAGATGACCCTAATAACTGCTCTACCAAAAAATATGTTAAATATGTATCATCTCATATATGAGGTCTGTGTGTGGTATATCTGTAAGTTATGTAAATAAGGGTGGTGTTAAAAATTACTTAATACCAAGAAAAACAAACTTGTATAAGGAAATAAATAATGATAAGTAGCATCTTTGTTTAAAAATCAGGTTATGTGAGCTTTAGGTAGACATAATTCTAAAGATATCCCCCAAGATTCCCATTTCCTGGCTATTCCATCACATACTATTCAAGGCACTGTTGTGAAAAGACACTGCAGATGTTATTTCAAGAAGCAAGAGAAATCTCAAATAAACAACCTAACCTTACATCAAAAAAAAAAAAAACCGCTAGAAAAATAACAAAAATGAAACCTAAAGCCAACAGAAGGAAGGAAATAATAAAGATCAGGGCAGAAATAAATGATATAGAAACTAAAAACAATAGTATAGACTGAGGAAACCAGGAAGCTGTACTTTGAAAAAAAAATTAAAATTGATAAACTTATGAAAAAGAAAAGAGAAATTATCTAAATAAATAAAATCACAAATGAGAGAGAAGAAATAACAACTAATGCCACAGAAACTATGAAAATACAAAAATACAAAATATGAGAACAATATGCCAACACATTGGACAACCTGGAAGAAATGGACAAATTCTTTTTTTTTTTAAGATTTTATTTATTTATTTATTTATTTATTTATTTATTTATTTATTTGACAGAGAGAGAGAGATCACAAGCAGGCAGAGAGAGCAGAGGAAACAGGCTCCCTGCTGAGCAGAGAGCCTGATGCAGGCCTCAGTCCCAGGAGCCTGAGATCATGATCTGAGCCTAAGGCAGAGGTTTTAACTCACTGAGCCACTCAGGTGCCTGAAATGGACAAATGCTTAGACATATGTACATTACCAAAACTAAAACAGGAAGAAATAGAAAATTTGAGCAAACCAATAACCACTAAAGAAATTGAATCAGTAATCAAAAAACTCCCAACAAACAAAAATCCAGAGCCAGATAGTTTCACTGGTGAAGTCTACCAAACATTTAAAGAAGAGTTAATACTTATTCTTCTCTTGGGGCGCCTGGGTGGCTCCATGGTTAGGCAACTGCCTTCAGCTAAGGTCATGATCCTGGAGACCTGGGATTGAGTCTCACATCGGGCTCCCTGCTTGGCGGGAAGCCTGCTTCTCCCTCTCTCACTCCCCCTGCTTGTGTTCCCTCTCTGGCTGTGTTTCTCTCTGTCAAATAAATAAAATATTCTTTAAAAAAATACTTATCTTTTCAAGCAATTCCAAAAAATAGAAAAGGAAGAAAAACTTTGGCATTCATTCTGAGGCCTGCACTGCCCTGACACCAAAATCAGATGAAAATCCAACTATGAATGAGAACTACAAGCCAATATCCCAGATGAATATGGATGCAAAAACTCTCAATAAAATACTGGTGGACCAAATCTAACAATGCATCAAAAAAATCACTCACCACAATCAAGTTGGATTTATTCCTGGATTGCAAAGAGTGGTTCAAGATTCACAGATCAATCAACATGATATACCCCATTACTAAAAGAAAGTGTTAAGAAACATGATTATTTCAATAGATGAAGAGAAAGCATTTGACAAAATACAATATCCATTCATGATAAAACCCTTAACAAAGTATATTTAGAGGAAATATACCTCAACATAATATAAGCCAGCTATGAAAAGCCCACAGTAAATATCACCCTAAATGGGGCAAAAACTGAGAGCTTTTCCTCTATGGTCAGGAACAAGATAGGGATATCCAATCCAACCACTGTTATTTAACATAGTATTTACTGTAAGTCCTCACCTCAGCAATCACACAACAAAAAGAAATAAAAGGCATCCAAATGGGTAAGAAAGAAGTCAAATTTTCACTCTTTGTAGATTACATTATACTCTATATAAAATATCCAAAGGCTACCAAGAAGCTGTTAGAACCAATAAACAAATTCAGTGAAGTCTCAGGATGCAAAATCAACATGCAGAAATCTGTTGCATTTTTATATACCATAATGAAGAAGCAGAAAGAATTAAGAAAACAATCCCATTTATAATTATACCAAAAGCAATAAGATACCTAGAATAAACCTAATCAAAGAGGTGAGAGACCTGATTCTAAAAACTATAAAACATTGATGATAGAAATTAAAGATGAAACAAAAAAGTGCAAAGACATTCCACGTTCATGGATTGGAAGAACAAATGTTGTTAAAATGTCTATACTACCCAAAGCTGTCTATAGATCTAATGCAATCCCAATCAAAATACCAACAGCATTTTTCACACAGCTGAAACAAGAAATTCTAAAGCTTGTATGGAACCACAAAAGACCTTGAATAGTCAAAGCAAACTTGAGAAAGAGCAAGACTGGAGGTATCACAAGCTCAGATTTCAAGATACACTACAAAGCTGTAGTAGTCAAAATAGTATGGTAGTGAAAATATAGAAAGGGAAATCAGAGAACTGATTCCATTTACTATAGTAACAAAAACCATAAGATACGCAGGAATAAACCTAACCAAAGAAGTCAAGGATCTGTACTCGAGGAACTACAGAACACTTACGAAAGAAATTGAAGAAGACACAAACAGATGGAAGAGCATTCCATGCTCATGGATCAGAAGAATAAACATTGTTAAAATGTCTATACTGCCCAAAGAAATCTATACTTTCAATGCCATTCCGATCAAAGTTCCACAAACATTTTTCAAAGCGTTGGAACAAACAATCCTAAAATTTATATGGAACCAAAAAAGACCCTGAATCACTAAGGAATTGCTGAAGAAGAAAACAAAGCTGGGGCATCACGTTAGCTGACTTCAGGCTTTATTACAAAGCTATGATCATCAAGACAGCATGGTACTGACACAAAAACAGACAAATAGACCAATGGAACAGCATAGAGAGTCCAGATATGGACCTGCAAATCTATGGGCAAATCATCTTCGACAAAGCAGGAGAAAATATCCAGTGGAAAAAAGACAGTCTCTTCAATAAATGGTGCTGGGAAAATTGGACAGCTACGTATAGAAGAATGAAACTAGACCACCCCCTTACACCATACACAAAGGCAAACTCGAAATGGATGAAAGACCTCAATGTAAGGCAGGAATCCATCAAAATCCTGGAAGAGAATATAAACAGTAACCTCTTTGACATTGGCCACAGCAACTTCTTTCAAGACACATCTCCAAAGGCAAAGGAGACAAAAGCGAAAATAAAATTTTGGGACTTCATCAAAATAAAAAGCTTCTGTACAGCAAAGGAAACAGTCAACAAAACAAAGAGGCAACCCACAGAATGGGAGAGGATACTTGCAAATGACACTACAGACAAAGGGCTGATATCCAAGATCTATAAGGAACTACTCAAACTCAATCCAGAAAGAAGATGAACCCATCAAGAAATGAGTAGGAGACATGAAGAGGCACTTCTCCATGGAAGACATACAAATGTCTAACAGACACATGAAAAAATGTTCATCATCACTAGCTATCAAGGAAATTCAAATCAAAACCACACTGAGATACCACCTTTGACCAGTCAGAGTGGCCAAAATTAATAAGACAGGAAACAACAAGTGTTGGAGAGGCTGTGAAGAAAGGGGAACCCTCTTACACTATGAGTGGGAATGCAAGTTGGTGCAGCCACTTTGGAAAACAGTGTGGAGATTCCTTAAAAATTAAAAATAGAGCTACCCTATGACCCTGCACTTGCACTACTGGGTATTTACCTCAAAAATACAGATGTAGTGAAAAGAAGGACCATATGTACCCCAATGTTCATCGCAGCAATGGCCACAATCGCCAAAATGTGGAAAGAGCCAAGGTGTCCTTCAACAGATAAATGAATAAAGAAGATGTGGTACATATATACAATGGAATACTACGCCTCCACCAGAAAGGATGAGTATCCAACTTTTTTAGCAACATGGACTGGATTGGAAGAGATTATGCTGAGTGAAATAAACCAAGTAGAGAAAGTCAAGTATCACATGGTTTCACTTACTTGTGGTGCATAAGGGGTAATATAGAGGACAATAGAAGAAGGAAAGGAAATGGGAAACAGGGTAATTTGGGGAGAGAAATCAAACATGAGAGACTTTGGACTCAGAAACAAACTGAGGGTCTTGGAGGGGAGCGGGTGGGGGAATGGGAGCACCTGGTGTTGGGTACTGAAGGCATGTGTTGCATGGAGCACTAGGTGTGGGGCATAAACAATGAATCTTGGAACACTGAAAAAATAAAATTAAAAAAATAAACAGCGAAAAAAAATCTCATATTAGGAAAAAAAACCAAAACAGTATGGTACTGACACAAAGGTAAACACATAGATCAACAGAAGAGAATAGAAAACCCAGAAATGAACCCATGACTACATGGTCCATTAATCTTTCACATAGTAGGGAAGCATATGTAATGGGAAACAGGCAATCTCTTCAATAAATGGTGTTGGAAAACCTGGACAGCAACATGCAAAAGAATGAAACTGGACCAATTTCTTACATGAAACACAAAAAGAAATTTAAAATAGATTAAATATCTAAATGAAGACCTGAATCCATAAAAATCCTAGAGGAGAACACAGGCAGTAACCTCTTTGATATGAGCCATAGAAAATTCCTTCTAGATATGTCTCCTGAGGCAAGGGAAACAAAAGCAATATTAAACTATTAGAACATCATCAAAATTAAAACTTCTGCACAGTGAAGGAGACAATAAAACTAAAGGCAACCTATGGAATGGGGAAGATATCTGCAAATGACATATCTGATAAAGGGTCAGTATCCAAAATATATAAAGAAACTATAAAACTCAACACCCCAAAAAGAGAAAATCCAATTTAAAAAAGGGCAAAAGACATGCATAAACATTTTTCCAAAGATAGCCAGAGGACCAACAGATGCATGAAAAGATGCTCAAAATCAAAGGCCATTAGAGAAATACAAATGAAAATCACAATGAGATATCATTTCATACCTGTCAGAAGGGTTAAAATAAAAAATGCAGGAAACAAAAAGTGTTGGTGAGGATGTGGAGAAAAAGGAACCCTCTTGCACTGTTGGTGGGAATGTAAACTGGTACAGCCACTCTGGAAAACAGTATGGGGGCTCATCAAAAAGTTAAAAATAAAACTACGCTAGTAACCAGCAATTACACTACTAAGTAGTTACCCAAAGAATACAAAAATACTAATTCAAAAGGATACATGTACTCTGATGTTTATAGCAGCATTATCTGCAGTAGTAGGTGTTCAAAAAATGCTTATTGATCTGAAATTATTTATAAACAGATTATTTCAATGTTATGTGGTAACATATTGGGCAAATATTAAACAAATGGGCCATGGTAACTCTGGGGAAGGTCATTTAATCCAGACATCTAACCCAGACATGAAGACAGAGGAAATGAAGAGTACTTCTGTATCTTGAAAAACAAGTTGACATGGTGCCAGCAAAAAGGGCTTTCCAGGCAGGGGGACCAACCCGAACCCAAATGAATCAACAAGAAATAAGACCATGTGAACTGCAAGTAGCCCTTTTTCCAAGAACCAAGTGTATGAAGAGAGAAGTTCACAGGCAAAAGCTGGATAATAAAAACCATTGTATGACTTTCTAGAGAATACAAACTTTGTCCTGTAAGCAGCAGAAGCCATTGGAAGTTTGGAAACAAGAAGTAAAAAAGACGTGGCAATGCGGAAGATGGGTTAGTGAGCGTGAAGACTGGAAACATAGGTAGATGCTTGCTATCACCACAGTGCAGGTGTGAGGTAATGAAGACCTGAAATGGGAAAGTGGTGGTGGAGGCTCAGAAGAGAACCATACAGTGAATCCTTAGAATAGGGATTCTTAAACCGCTGACCCCATGCAGATTTACTGAATTAGAATCCGCAGGAGCAAGGCCAGGAACATTTGTAAAAGTTACAGGCAATTCTGATGAGCACATTGTCTCTGAGCTGTTCTAGGGCAGGGATTAACAAACTACAGCCATCAGCCAAATCTGACCCACTGCCTGTTTTTGCATAGCCCATGGGCTAGAATGGTTTTTACATTTTTAAATGGTTGAAAAAATCAAGAAGAATAATACATGACACATGAAAATTATATGAAATTCAAATATCAATGTCCATAAATAAGTTTTATTGAATACTCATTTGTTCATATATTGTCAATGATGACTTTCATACTATAATGGCAGTAGCAACAAGGATCATTTTTTTTAAAGATTTTATTTATTTATTTGACAGAGAGAGAGATCAGAAGTAGGCCAAGAGGCAGGCAGAGAGAGAGGGGGAAGAAGGCTCCCTGCTGAGCAGAGAGCCCGATGCAGGCCTCCATCCCAGGACCCTGAGATCATGACCTGAGCTGAAGGCAGAGGCTTAACCCACTGAGCCACCCAGGCACCCAGCAACAAGGATCATAAAGCCTGAAGGCCCCAAAGCCTAAAGTATTTACTATCTAGTCCCTTAGAGGAAAAATTGCTAACTTCTGACATAGAACAGTCATTCTCTTGGCTGCACATTGTAATCATTTATATTTCCCAAGTCTTATCTCTGGGGGTACAACCCAGGCATCAGTATATTTTTTTAAGTGTCCTGGTAAGCTTTAACCTGTGCAGTCAGTGTTGAAAATGGCTGACTTAGAGAGTTATATTGACAGAACTTAGTGATTGTTTAGATGTGATTGGTGAAGGAAGAAAGATTATATAATTTAAAAACATGAGTTTTAGGATTGTTATTATTATGAACTCCTTGAAGGCAAAGAATGAAATCTCCTTTGCATATCCCCAGTACCTAGTATTGAATCTGATGCACTAAAGATATTCAGTAAGAGTTTACTGTATGAATGCATGACTAAATACCCCTCATTGAAGCTGTCTCCATACAAGGAACTTGAGAAACAGTTTATGTTCATTTCAGTACAACAGAAAACTTTTGAAAAAATGGGCCTATCTACTTGCACAAAAATATAGGTTTCATTTTGGACATCCAGATATTAGTAATGTTACAAAAAAATGAAGAGAAATTTATAAATAAATTACAAGACAATTGCCATTGAAAGTCAATTTTTAGTTACTCGATTTTCTGAAATAATAGTTTCTTTTTAACTCCGGAAGAAATTATTTTATAAATCTATTTCATAAATCTATTTAAGCTAATTCAAATCTATTATAAATTTATAACATTTATAAATTTATAAATCTATTATAAATTATAAATCTATTTAAGCTAATTCAAATAGTCAAATAAGATGAGGGTATATGAGACTATTATTTTTTGGCTAAGGGTCTGCAAAATACAAAGCAAAGAATAAATATGATGTGATATTTTAAATAAATGATAAAGATCAAAACAGACTTAAGTTAGAGGTCATGTTTGAGTATAAAAAAAATAATGACCATTCAAAAATTATTACGGTGTCTAAAGTAGATCTAAATATTAACCATAGGCAAACTATTTCTATACTGTACAAGAATTGATACTAATTAGATTATGTCCCCTTCCCAACTCTGCTATGCTCATCAATATTTTATACCTTTCTTCAGGATACATATGCTGTTGTGGAGCTAAGAAGAGAAAGAGAAGGTGGAGAAAGTGAGAGAAATTCTATATATGTGTGTACATCACTCTATAGAAAATCCTTAACACGGCAGTGGGTATGGTGTTGGTCCAGACTGCCACTAAGGCATGTCTGATTTTGAGAAGCAGTGTATAACAAGAAGTATAATCTATTCTATTACTATTAACTGTTCTTAACTGTACCCACTTTTATACAAAACAGCATGATGACAATGCTTTCATCAAAGATCTAAGATGACTGACTTCTTGAGAAAACATTTGAGTTCACAGAGATTGACCAAGGATGAAAGAGTCCATGGAACTCTCACTAGAACCCTTATAGTTCTCAGGCAGGCTAACCATAGTGACTTTCATGGGAAATGGTGACTGAAACGTTTTATCTTGCTTCACATTTCCATTTTTAAATGTTGCACATGATTTTGGAAAAGGCAAAGCTGTAAGATGACAGATCATCTGTTGCTGAGGTTGAAATGAGAAAGGAATTGACAACTAAGGGGCAGCATGGGGTGGGGAGTTATAGAACACATCTTGATGGTGGTGGTAGTTATGCAAACTATACTTTTGTCGAACTCACTGAGTTGTCACCAAAAACAGCTCATTTTATTGTACATAAAATTTTTAATATATATATAGTTAATTGTTTTTAGTATAAACTGAGTTAATGTACAAACTGATAAAATGATAAGACTCAATTATATGGGTAGTAACTTTCTAATATTACATAAAGATAATCCATGTTATTTTCTAATTATTAACTAAAAGCTCTAATTGACAAATTAAATAGACTTTTTGATTAAAATGCAAATGAAAGCTAAATGGGACACTTAGAAGAAGTAAAACTTAAGAAAACTTGACATAAGGTAAAATAAAAAAATGGGTAAAATAAAAATGAAGCCTATAAAAGGAAGCACCTTTTTTAAAAAATATTTTATTTATTTATTTGACAGAGAGAGAGATCAAATAGGCAGAGAGGCAGGCAGAGGGAGAGGGAAATAGGCTCCCAGCTGAGCAGGGAGCCCAATGTGGGAATCGATCCCAGGACCCTGAGATCATGACATGAGCCAAAGGCAGAGGCTTAACCTTCTGAGCCACCCAGGCACCCAGGGAAGCATATTTTGAGGATAATTTTGATGATAAAAAGTAATCAAAAAGTCCATGTTGCTACAAAAGTTGGATATTCATCCTTTCTGATGGAGGTGTAGTACTCATTATATATATGTACCACATCTTCTTTATCAATAAGCCAAGTAGAGAAAGTCAAGTATCACTTGTTTTCACTTACTTGTGGTGCATAAGGGGTAATACAGAGGACAGTGGGAGAAGGAAAGGAAATGGGAAGTAGAGTAATTTGGGGAGAGAAACGAAACATGAGAGACTTTGGACACAGAAACAAACTGAGGGACTTAGAGGGGAGGGGGTTAGGGGATGGGAGAGCCTGGTGGTGGGTTCTGAGGGCATGTATTACATGGAGCACTGGGTATGGGGCATAAACAATGAATCTTGAAACACTGAAAAAATAAAATAGATTTAAAGTAAAAAAAAAAAGTAACCAAACAACAAAAGATCTTTGTTATAAAAAATCAACTAAAAAATGCAGTTCTGATGGAGGCTGAGACTTCAGTTTCAATATTTAATGCCAAGATTCTATAATCATTCAAAAAGTCTAAGGTTAAATAAACCAACCAACTCTATGTAAATGTTAAAATAATGAATGTTAAATACTGTACGTATATAAATCTAATTATCTTAGAAAACTTTTCATACATTCATCAGAGAAAAGGATATATCCTTTTTATGACATCACTATGGAAAGTCATGTCTATTAAAAGGAACACATTTATTCTCCCCATTTCTCTTGAGCCAACATTTCAGAATGAACACAGAAAAGATAGACAACCCATTTTCTCTACTTCTTTCCTTGATTCACTATTCAAGATGAATGGTAGATAATTTATGTAGAAAAGTGTTTGCTTCTCAGCCAATGGGTTGTATAGCCAATATTTACTATTGTCATCAAGGAGAATCAGAAATCCCCTCAGGTCAACAAATGGAAGGAGCAGCCTGGCCTTGAGAATACACCCTACCAAAAGCCCTTAGAACCAAAAGGGCTACTGCATACATGCACAGAACTTAATGTGTTGTGGTTTGTTTGTTTGTTTTTTTCCATCTCACCTTGTCAGCTCTCATGGGATGATCAATAAAGTTTAATAATATGCTCAAGTCTGGGAATCACATAATCAAGTTCTTTCCATTCCAGAATTATACTTAGACCTGTCAGACAGGTATGAAAACTCTACTGAAGAATGCATGAGACAAGTATGCTAACATGTTGGGGTTGCTTTTTAATACATCATTTTTGCATTGACTGCCAATAGTGAAGAATGTAGACTGAACAAAATGATAAATAAACCAGAGGAAGGTCTGAGTTACTTTACTTAAAATCTGGGTAGGGTTGAAGGTGGGGGAGGAATTGACCCTTCCAACTAAACACATACCTCAAGCAGTTATCAGAAAAAGGCACACAATGATCTTATTGCTCTTATGGAAGAATGTTCAACCTTGACCATTTCAGAAAGAACTATAAATCAAAACAAGATAGCTTTTTCACTTATCAAACCTCAAACATTTTTAAGTTTCTAGCTGAGCATGTCAGTGGAGAAACAGCATTCGCCAACTGTTCATCAAGGTGTAGTTTGATTCCCTAACTAGCAATTTACCCTGCAGATATACTCACAAAAATATTCCAAAACACATGTATAAAAGGTTGTCTCGGCTTTGTTAACAGCAAAAAATATATCAACAACTTCTTGAATAGGTGATAATACATTCATAAAATAGAGTACTCTGTCACTTTAAAATGAACGAGCAAATCAGTATGTGTTGAATGAAAGCATCTGCAAGATGTAAATTTTTAAAAATCAAAGATGACAATTCTAGCCAAAATAGAATAACTCTACTACAGCTCTCTCTCCCACTAGTGTAACTAAAAAACTCTATACAAATTAAAAAGCAACTGCAAGGAAACTGTAAAAAATTAATAACTGGAGTCAAACTGCACAAAGGAACCAAAGCTTAAAGAATGATCTATAACAGGAGTAAGTTTGCCTTCTTATTTCTTCCTTTATCATCCAGTTTTGACCCAAGGGTGACCCCACTACAAAACTGAGTAGTAGACAACAGATAGCAAAACCTCTGAGAAAACCTGTCTTTCTAGGGGGAGGACTGGGAAAAGGGATTACAGTGAGTTGAAGAGTATGGGAGACACCCACTTATTCTTATTTGTTGTTCTCTTGTTTTATATCATTAAAGTCCCTGGAGGAGAGGAAAAAGAGTGATGCAGAAATAAATATTTGAAGAAATTTGTTGTAAGCCATAAATTTAGAGATACGTGAAACTCAGCAAACCCCAAACAGCATAAACTCAAAGAAAAGCATGCACAGACAAATAGCAACCAAGTAACTGTACAACAAAAATAAATTTTTAAAATCTTGAAAGCAGCCACAGAAAAAAATGATGTATTACATATAGGAAAACAAAATTTTGACTACAGAATTCTCATGAAAAGACAAAGAAGCCAGAAGACAGTAGGGCATCTCTAAAGCACTGAAAGAAAAGAACTGTTGAATTCTACATCCAGCAAAAATATCCTTCATGAATGATGACAAAATAAGGATGGGACGCCTGGGTGGCTTAGTTGGTTAAGTGACTGCCTTCAGCTCAGGTCATGATCCCAGAGAAATGGGATCGAGCCCCGCATCGGGCTCCCTGCTCGGCAGGAAGCCTGCTTCTCCCTCTCTCACTCCCCCTGCTTGTGTTCCCTCTCTCGCTGTGTTTCTCTCTGTCAAATAAATAAATAAATAAATAAAATCTTAAAAAAAAAAAAGATAATCTAAAACAATAACAAATCTAAAAGGATAAAATCTTACAAAGTATGTTCTTGAACTATAATTAACTCAATATTAAACTAGATAGCAAAACAGAAATAGGGATGCCCAGGTGGCTCACTCAGTTAAAACTCTGCCTTTGGCTCAGTTTGTGATCCCAGGATCCTAGGATTTAGCCCTCATTGGAGTCCTTGCTCAGTGGGGAGCCTGCTTCTCCCTCTACCTGTGGCTCTCCCTGCTTGTTCCCCACCCCCCAGCTCTCTCTGGCAAATAAATAAATAAAATCTTAGTTAAAAAAAATATATATATATATACATATATATATATGAAAAATCCCCAATTTGTAAAATGTAGACAACAAACTTCTAAGTAAACCATGGATCAAAGAGGAAATCTCAAGGGAAATTAGAAAATACTTTGACTGAATGAAAAAGAAAAGATATCAATACTTGCACCATGCAGCTGAAAGAATTTTTTTTAAAAAAAATATTTTATTTATTTATTTATTTGACACAGAGAGAGATCACAAGCAGGCAGAGAGAGAGGAGTAAGCAGGCTCCCTGCTGAGCAGAGAGCCTGATACAGGCCTCCATCCCAGGACCCTGAGATCATGACCTGAGCCGAAAGCAGAGGCTTTAACCCACTGAGCCACCCAGGCACCCTGAAAGAGTTCTTAAAGGGAAATTTATAATTAAATCTTATGTTAGAGAAAAAAAAAGTGCCAGGACACCTGGGTGGTCTAGTCATTTAAGCATCTGCTTTTGGCTCAGGTCATGATCCTGAGGTTCCAAGATTGAGCCCGCTCCCTGCTGAGCGGGGAACCTGCTTCTCCCTTTCCCTCTCCCTCTGCCTGCCACTCTGCCTGCTTGTGCTCTCTCACATGCTCTCTGTAAAATAAATAAATAAAAATCCTTTTTAAAAAAAGAAAGAAACAAGGAAGGAAGGAAGGAAGGATGGAAGGAAGGAAGGAAGGAAAAAAGAAAGAAAGAAAGAAAGAAAGAAAGAAAGAAAGAAAGAAAGAAAGAAAAGAAAGAAAAGAAAGAAAAGAAAGAAAGAAAAGAAAGAAAGTCTCAATAATGAAAGAAAGTGGAAAAGGAAGAGCAAAATTAACCCAAACCAAATACAGACGAGAAAAAGACAAATCTGAGAACAGAAATCAACAAAATGTTAATAAATTTGATGAAACCAAAACATGGTTCTTTGAAAACATCAATATTTGTAAACCTCTAAACAGACTGACCAAGAAAAAAGAGAAGATGTAAATCACTAGTAACAGGCATAAGAGATCCTACAGACTAAAGGGATAATAAGGAAATACAACAAACAACTCTATGCTCATGAATTCAAGAACTTAAATCAAATGGGCCAGTGCCTTGAAACACAGAAATTAGGAGAATTCACTGAAAAGAAATAAATAACCTGAATATTCCTATATCTATTAAAGAAATTGAAAATCTCCCCACAAAGAAAACTACTGGCTCCAGATGTTTTCACTGAGTACTACCGAACATTGCTAAAAAAAAATATATCAATTTTATGCTATCTCTTCCAGAAAATGAATTGAGAAAACACTTCCCAACTTATTTTATGAGCCAGCACCACACTGATACCAGAACTAGAAATAAGACATTGTAAGAAACTATGGACCCATATCCTTATGACCACAAATGCCTAAATCATCAACAAAATTCTAGAAAATAATATTCAGCAACATATAAAAATATAATGCATTATAAGTAAACTGGGGTTTATCAAAGGAATACAAAGCTGATTCAGTATTTAAAGATCAATCAATGGACGGCTTTCAAGATGGCGGAAGGCCAGGTGACCGCATTTCGGGGAGTTCCCTGAAGTGAGCTCAATTCCAGCAAAAAATCACTACAGGACCACTGTGAGCACCCATGAAATCAGCCTGAAATGTGATATTTCGCGCTTCTGGATCACCATGGGAGATAAAGACCATCGGCAAAAAGGTAGAAACAAGTGAGAGCAACCAGAGGCTTACCCCCAGAGACAGGGGTGTGGGGGAGGAAGCCCGCAGAGCTGAACCATTGAAAGCAAACACCCAGCACGAAAGTGCTTTGTGCTCCGGAAATAACAGCACATTACGGTCTGATTCGGGGTGAAACAGAACCAGGAACACAGCAGAGCTGGCAGCGCCGGAGTCTGCTTTTTTGCTGCAGCAGCGGGGAGATGGGAACCCACAGGGACAGAGAGTTCCCTGTGATGTGCAAAGTCAGTTTTTCTGCCGCGGCAGCAGGGAGACAGAGATCCGCAGGGAGAGGAAGTGCCCCGCTGCTCGAGGGAACTTAGAGGGGCCGGGGTGCGGAGTCTATCCCCCCAATGCTTAAGCCAGAGGAGCAGGGTTTCGCGGAGAGCAGGAGTGCCCTGTGTGGCACGGGGGATCTCAGCGAGAGCGGTGGGCGTGGAGCCTATTTTATCGCCGCTTTCTCTCTCTCTCTTTTTTTTTCTTTCTTTCTTTTTTCCCCTTGCCTCCACTGCTTTTCCCTCCTGCTTCTCCCCACCCCATAGTCCAGGCGCAGACCCCCCAGGGAAGGCAATTTTGCAGACTTGCACGGGACCTAAGGAGCCACGGGTCCCTTGGCACAAACAAGGTCGTGCAATCCAAAAGAAGTTGTGATTTTGAGGTGCAGGAGTGAAGCAACAAGCGGGGGCGTGGGCAGAAATCAATCCAGCATCTGCGCCTGCCCGGATGTGAGAGGCTGCCAACCAGGAGGCGAGAAAGAGCCTCTTTCTGTGTAGAGGCTCTCGCTGGGAAGGAGGTCTGGGCGCAGACATCTTGCTCTGTCCTGACTTCCTCAGAAGCTGAAAAAGGACATAAAAGAACAAAGCTCCCGCCACCAGAGAATTGTAACCTGACAACCTGGTTACCATTGAGACCAGTCTCTAGCAAGGGGGTGGAGAGACACAGCCCAGGTAGAAGGGACTGAAAACAGCGCAGCAGGCCCCACCCCCAGAAAGCAAGCCAGAAGCTCAGGAGGACAACACTCAAACTGTAAAACCCCAATGTCGGGGGAAAGGCAATTTATTAAAGTCCTGGTACTGACTACAAGTACCAAAAGCCCTACATTTTATTGAAACAGTTTTCCACCTTATTTGCTTTTTTTTAACTTTTTTCTATTTTTACTTTTAAAGCTTCCATTTTAAACTTAAAAATACATTCTCATGGTTTTTCTCTTTCAATTTTTTATCACAACATGATACTCAATACACCACCCCATAACATTTGTTTATTTTTATTTCTTTATATTTTTTTACCTTGAAATTTTTTCAAACACACTCCTGTATTTTCTGCTGTTGTTGTTGTCTCTTGTTTCCCTGTTTCTTTTCTCTGTTTTTCCCTTTCTTCTCTCTTCTTTCCTTTATTCTCTCTTTTACATATACATGTAGTTACAAGCTTCAAGTCAATCCCACATCCCTATTCAATACTGCCCCTATATACAACCAGTTCTGGTCTCCCTATATCTTTAGAAAGTGGGCTCCTCCAACAATAATAACAAGACAAACTTGGGAGCGTCTGAAATGCATTCCTTGCCCACAAGGAGTGTCTGCCCTCAACTTCCCACTCTCACTCTAGTCTGTCAGTGTTTCTATGTAATTGTCTTCACTTTTGTATTATATAAATACTGGTCTTGGGGGTCATATAGGTTGTGCTTCGCTTTTTGATCTCTTCATTTACCCTTGATAGCCCTTTTCTTTACCCTGTAACAGTTTTGTACCATATAAATCCTACCACCAGGCCCCACTCTGGCAGGGGTTTCTTTTCTTGCTTCCTCTCTTCTGTTTTCTTTTTTCTTTCTCCTCCCTTTTTGGTGGTGAATTCTGGTTGCTCCAAAACCTTCCAGTGACCAGTCCACCTAGATAGTGGCTGATATATTTATCTATACACCCCCTCAACCACTCCTCGCCACAATGACTTGGAGAAGGAACATCCAACAGAAGAAGAACGCCAAGACTACAACCCCAGTCACAGAATTACTGGAAATGAACATAAACAATATGACAGAAATGGAATTCAGGGCAGCAATCATCCAATAAATGGCTAATTTAGAAAACAACATTAGTCTCAAAGTGGAAGCCATAGCAACAGAAGTGAAAGCTGAGGTTAGGAAGGCTATAGATGAGATGCAATCAAATTTAAATATGCTAATAGCCAGAGTAAGTGAAGCTTAAGATCGTATCAGTGATTTAGAAGACAGATGGATTAAGAAGGAGGAGCAACAGAAGTCTTGGAGCAAACAGCTAAAATCCCATGAAAACAGAATAAGGGAAATAAATGATGCCATGAAACGCTCCAATATCAGAATTATTGGAATCCCCGAAAGAGTTGAGAGAAGCCTAGAAGATATTGTTGAACAAATCATGGATGAAAATTTCCCAAATCTGGGGAATGAAACAAATGTTCATGTTCTAGAAGCAGAGAGGACACCCCCCAAGATCAATGAGGCCAGAAAAACCTCCAGGCACATAATAGTAAAATTTGGGAATCATAAAACCAAAGAATATGTCTTAAGGGCAGCTAGGAGAAAGCCATCCCTTACCTATAGAGGGAGGACCATCAGAATAACATCAGAACTTTCCACAGAAACCTGGCAAGCCAGAAAGGGCTGGCAAGACATATTCAGGAAGTTACATGACAAAAATATGCAACCAAGGATAATGTATCCAGCCAGGTTAACTTTCAAAATGGAAGGAGAAATAAAGAGCTTCCAAGACCGCCAAGGTCTAAAAGATTATGCAACCACCAAGCCAGCACTACAAGAAATGCTAAGAGGGGTTCTATAGAGGAGAAAGAACCCAAGAGCGACACAAAACAGAAATTTACAGAAGTAATCTATAGAAACATGAACTCCATAGGCAACATGATGTCAATACAAATGTATCTATCAATAATCACTCTCAATGTGAACAGCCTAAATGCTCCAATAAAAAGATACAGGGTTGCAGACTAGATAAAACGACAGGACCCATCCATATGCTGTTTACAAGAGACCCATCTTAAATCTAAAGACACTTACAGATTGAAAGTGAGGGGATTGAAGACCATCGTTCATGCCAATGGACCCCAAAGGAAAGCCGGGGTAGCAATTCTCATATCAGACAAATTGGATTTTAGTCTAAAGACTGTAATCAGAGACACAGAAGGACACTACATCATTCTCAAAGGGTCTATACATCAAGAATATCTAACAATTGTAAATATTTATGCCCCCAACATGGGAGCAGCCAACTACATAAGCCAACTGTTAAACAAATTAAAGAATCATATTGATGCGAATACATTAATTGTAGGAGATCTTAACACACCACTCTCAGCAATGGACAGATCATCTAAACAGAAAATCAACAAAGAATCAAGAGCCTTGAATGACACATTGGACCAGATGGATCTCATAGATATATTCAGAACATTTCACCCTAAAACAGCAGAATTCTCATTCTTCTCGAGTGCACATGGAACTTTCTCCAGAATAGACCACATACTAGGTCACAAATTAGGGCTCAACTGATACCAAAAGATTGAAATTATTCCCTGCATATTCTCTGACCACGCCGTGAAACTGGAACTCAACCACCATAAAATGTTCAGGAGAAAATCAAACACTTGGAAGCTAAAGATGATCCTGCTCAAGAATATGTGGATCAACCAAGAGATCAAAGAACTGGAACACTTCATGGAAACCAATGAGAATGAAGATACATCGATTCAAAACCTATGGGATACTGCAAAGGCAGTCCTAAGGGGGAAATTCATAGCCATCCAAGCCTCACTCAAAAAAATTGAAAAATCCCGAATACATCAACTCTCATTACACCTGAAAGAACTGAAAAATCAACAAAAAATTAAACCAACCCCCCACACAAGGCAGGAAATAATAAGGATTAGAGCAGAGATGAATGAATCAGAAACTAGAGATACAGTAGAACGCATCGATGAAACTAGAAGCTTCAATTGAAAGATCAAAAGATTCGATTGAAAGAATCAATAAGATTGATAAACCATTGGCCAAACTAATCCAAAAGAAAAGGGAGAAGACCTAAATTAATAAAATCATGAATGAAAGGGGAGAGATCACGACTAACACCAAGGAAATAGAAACAATCATCAAAAATTCCTATCAACAATTATATGCCAATATGTTTAACAACCTAGAAGAGATGGATACATTCCTAGAAACCTATAAACTACCAAGACTGAAACAGGAAGACATTGACAATTTGAATAGACCTATATCTAGTAATGAGACTGAAGCAGTGATCAAAAACCTCCACAAAAACAAGAGTCCAGGACCAGACGGATTCCCTGGGGAATTCTACCAAACATTCAAAGGAGAAATAACACCTATTCTCCTGAAGCTCTTTAAAAAAATAGAAACGGAAGGAAAACTTCCAAACTCTTTCTATGAAGCCAGCATCACTCTAATCCCCAAACCAGACAAAGAACCTATCAAAAAGGAGAACTTCAGACCAATATCGCTGATGAATACGGATGCCAAGATTCTCAACAAGATCCTTGCTAACAGGATCCAACAATACATTAAAAAGATTATCCACCATGACCAGGTGGGTTTTATCCCAGGGATGCAAGGGTGGTTCAACACTCACAAAACAATTAGTGTGATAGAACAAATCAATAAGAGAAGATAGAAGAACCACGTGGTACTCTCAATTGATGCAGAAAAGGCATTTGACAAAATACACCATCTGTTCCTGATCAAAACTCTTCAAAGTAGAGGGATAGAGGAAACATTTCTCAACCTCATAAAATCTATCTATGAAAAACCCACAGCGAATATCATCCTCAACAGGGAAAAACTGACAGCTTTTCCTATGAGATCAGGAACAAGGCAAGGATGCCCACTCTCACCACTACTGTTCAACATAGTGTTAGAGAAGTCCTAGCAACAGCAATCAGGCAACAGAAAGAAATAAAAGGCATCCAGCTTGGCAAAGAGGAAGTCAAACTCTCTCTCTTTGCAGACGACATGATACTCTATGTGGAAAACCCAAAAGACTCTACCCCCAAACTACTAGAACTCATCCAACAATTCAGTAATGTGGCAGGATACCAAATCAATGCACAGAAATCAGTTGCATTCTTATACACTAACAATGAAAAAATAGAAAGGGAAATCAGAGAATTGATTCCGTTTACTATAGCACCAAAAACTATTAGATACTTAGGAATAAACCTAACAAAGAAGTTAAGGATCTGTACTCGAGGAACTACAGAACACTTACGAAAGAAACTGAAGAAGACATAAAAAGATGGAAGACCATTCCATGCTCATGGATCGGAAGAATAAACATTGTCAAACAGTCTATACTGCCCAGAGCAATCTATACTTTCAATGCCATTCCGATCAAAATTTCACCAACATTCTTCAAAACTTTGGAACAAACAATCCTAAAATTTATATGGAACCAAAAAAGACCCGAATCGCTATGGAATTGCTGAAGAAGAAAAGAAAACTGACTTCAGGCTTTATTACAAAGCTGTGACTACCAAGACAGTGTGGTATTGGCATAAAAACAGAGAGATAGACCAATGGAACAGAATGGAGAGTCCACATATGGACCCACAAATCTATGGGCAAATCATCTTCAACAAAGCAGGAAAAAATATCCAGTGGAAAAAAGACAGTCTCTTCAATAAATGGTGCTGGGAAAATTGGACAGCTACGTATAGAAGAATGAAACTAGACCATTCTCTTACACCACACACAAAGGCAAACTCGAAATGGATGAAAGACCTCAACGTGAGGCAGAAATCCATCAAAATCTTGGAAAAGAAAATAGGCAGTAAGGTCTTTGACATCGGCCACACAAACTTCTTTCAAGATACGTCTCCAAAGGCTAAGGAGACAAAAGCGAAAATGAACATCTGGGACTTCACCAAAATAAAAAGCTTCTGTACAGCAAAGGAAACAGTCAGCAAAACAAAGAGGCAATCCACGGAATGGGAGAAGATATTTGCAAATGACACTACAGACAAAGGGCTGGTATCCAAGATCTATAAAGAAAGTACTCAAACTCAACACCCAAAAAGAAGATGAACACATCAAAAAATGGGCAAGAAACATGAAGAGGCACTTCTCCATAGAAGATATACAAATAGCTAACAGACACATGAAAAAATGTTCAGCGTCACTAGCTATCAGGGAAATTCAAATCAAAACCACACTGAGATACCACCTTACACCAGTCAGAATGGCCAAAATTAACAAGTCAGGAAACAACAAGTGTTGGAGAGGTTGTGAAGAAAGGGGAACCCTCTTACACTGTTGGTGGGAATGTAAATTGGTGCAGCCGCTTTGGAAAACAGTGTGGAGATTCCTTAAAAAATTAAAAATAGAGCTACCCTATGACCCTGCAATTGCACTACTGGGCATTTACCCCAAAGATACAGATGTAGTGAAAAGAAGGGCCATATGTACCCCAATGTTCATCGCAGCAATGGCCACAATCGCCAAACTGTGGAAAGAGCCAAGGTGCCCATC
>PITA01005352.1:0-111720 GCA_004023965.1 Spilogale gracilis
ATAAACCATTGCTTCTCCCACCACTCATTTCTGCTACTGTCCCTTGTTTCTCCCATGTCCCACATCGCCCACAGTCCATTCCTTCTCCTGTGCCTCACGTCTCCCACAAACCTTTCTGTCTCTCACCATGCCCATTTCCAATAAACAATTTTTTCCCAGCATGTCCATCCTTTGCAATCCCCTACTTTTCCCACTTTCATGATTTTCATAACTATTGCCTTTGCAATCCTTTCTCTACCCCTCACATAATCCCCTTCCTGTGCGACCATTCCTTATTTCTCCCACAATCCTTTCCTCTTGTAGCCATGTCCCACATCTCCCGTAAACCATTGGTTTTGTCACCATTCCTCACTTCCCACAATCCTCCTGTTGTTCCCCATTCTTCACTTCTCCCAGTCCCTTGTGTCTCCCACAATCCATTTCTTTTCCCACCATGCCCCCACATCTCCCATAATCCCTTTTCTCTCCCTCACTTCTTTGCATCTCCCACAATCCATTTCTTCTGCCTCCATGTCCACCATCTCCCATAAAGCATTGCTTCTCCCACCATTCCTCATGCCTCCCATAAACCATTGCTTCTGCCACCATTCTTCACACACCCCCACAGTCCCCTTGTTCTCCCACCATTCCTCACTTCTCCCACAATCCCTTGCCTGTCCCACAATCCATTCCTTCTCCCACCACATGCCACATCTCCCACAATCCCCTGCTGTCCCCACCATGTCCCACTTCTCCCACAATCCCCTGCTTCTCCCACCGTGCCTCATATCTGCGGCAATACATTCCGTTTTCCACTATCTCCTGCTTCTCCCATAATTCATTGTTTCTCTTGTCATCCACACGCCTCGCAGTCCCTTGCCTTTTCCACATTCCATTGCTCCTTCCACCCTTGTCTATCTCTCCCACAATCCCCTGCCTGTCCCCCAATCCATTGCTTCTCCCACCATTCCCCACCTCTCCTGTAACCTGTTGTTTCTCCCATTACTTCTCACCTCTCCCACAGTCCCGCCATTCTCCAGCCCTCCTGCAATCCATTCCTTCTTCCGCCATTCTCCACCTTCCCCACAATCCAGTTCTCCTCCCACTCCCAACCTCTCCCCCATTCCTTTGCCTCTTCCATAATCTGTTCCTCCTCCCACCACTGCCCTGCTTCTCCCACAATCCATTCTTTCCCCAGTTCCCCATCTTTCCCAGACTCTCCCACCATCTGTTTCTTCTCCGGCAGCTCCCCATGTTCCTGCTTCTCATAATGTCTCCCATTTTCTTTTCTGTCTCACGGTTTTTCTCTGATCTCTTGTTCTGCCCTACTGCCCTGCTGCTCTCACAATTATGTCTTTCCAGTAAATTGCCCATTTTGTCTCAAAGTTTTGTGGTCTTTTTTTTTTTTTTAAGGTTTTATTTATTTGACAGAGAGAAACACAGCGAGAGAGGGAACACAAGCAGGGGGAGTGAGAGAGGGAGAAGCAGGCTTCCTGCAGAGCAGGGAGCCCGATGTGGGGCTCGATCCTGGGTCTCCGGGATCATGACCTGAGCCGAAGGCAGTCGCCCAACCAACTGAGCCACCCAGGCGCCCCTGTCTCAAAGTTTTTGGTGCTTTATTTTTCTCACAAATCTTAACATTTTCTCAACAGACACAATAGTACTTTGTCCCAGGATGCATTCTCTTCCATAATTCCTGTCCCTTCTAATACCCCTTTCATGGCCATGATCTCTCGTCTTTCCCACAATGTCCTCTCCCCAAATCCCCCTTTCTCTGCCATCACCCCATGTTCCCACCATTTGATTTCTTACCAGTAATTCCTTGTCTTGTGCAGTGCCCTATATCTCCCACAATTCCTCTTCTATCGCACAATCTGTCCTTCAATTTCTTGTTATTCCTGCACGGCTTTGTCTCCCACAGTTCTCTGTAGTTTCCTGCAACTCCCCTTTTCTCACATAGTTCTTTCTACCCATAGCCTGTTATCTTTTCACAATTGACTGTCCCCTCCCACAGTTTTAAACGCTTTTATTTTTAAGGTTGCAACATTTAATTAACATACAGTGTTAGCTTGAGTTGTATGATATAGTAATTCTGCAGTTTCATTCTTCAGTGCTCATAAGTGTGCTGTTCCTCCCCTTCACATGTTTCACCTGTCCCCCCACCTGCCTCACCTCTGGTGACCACCAGTTGTTCCTGTGTTTAAGAATGTGGTGTTTTTGTTGGTCTTTTGTTTTTCTTTGTTCATTTTGCTTCTCAAATTCCATGATGAATGAAACCCTATGATACTTGTTTTTCTCTGATTCATTTCACTTAGCATTGTACTTTTTAGATCCACTTATGTTATCACAAATGGCAAGGTTTTATTCTTTTTTAGGGCTGAATAACATTGCATTGTATGTATATACCGTATTTTCTTTACCCATCCATGTGCTGGTGGATAGTTGGGTTGCTTTTGTAATTTAGCTGTCGTAAGTAATGTTACAGTATACATAGGGGTGCGTGTATCTCTGAAAATTAGTATTTTAAAAAAATACTTAAAATAATATTTTTTAAAAATGTCTTTCAGTGTGGAGATTTCCCAAATGTTAAAAGTAGACCCACCCTTTAATCCAGCAGTTGCACTGTTAGGTATTTACCCAAAACGTTAAAAAATACTAATTCCAAGGACTACTTGGACCGTGATGTTTAGAACAGCATTATCTTCAACCGCCAAACTACAGAAACAGCCCACGTGTCCATTAACTGATGAATGGATAAAGGAGCTCCAATGGAGTATTACTCAGCTATGAAAAATGAAATCTTACCATTCACCATGACACGGATGGAGCTAGAGCATATGCTACACAGAATGACATAGACAGCATACGATTTTGCTCATATATTGGATTTAAGGGGGAAAAAAGGAACAAAAGTAAAAAGTAGGAATCCAAATACAGACTCTTAACTCCAGAGAACAAAGTGATGGTTTCGGAGGGGAGGCGGCGGGAATGGGTTCAATAAGCAGTGGGGGTGAAGGAGGGCGCCAGTGAGTACCTGGTGTCCTATGGAAGTGGTGGATCGCGGGGTTCCACGACTGGAACGAATATTGTGCTGCATGTCAAGTGACTGGAATGTAAGTGGAAGCTTAAATATAAACATTAGCAGGGCATGGGCGCGGCTCAGTGGGTCAGCATCTGTCTTCGGCTCAGGTCATGATCTCAGAGTCCTGGGACTGAGCCCCAGGTAGGGCTCCCTGCTCACCAGGGAGCCTTCTCCCTCTCGCTC
The DNA here is from genome assembly GCA_004023965.1 of Spilogale gracilis. Classification (NCBI taxonomy): domain Eukaryota; kingdom Metazoa; phylum Chordata; class Mammalia; order Carnivora; family Mephitidae; genus Spilogale; species Spilogale gracilis. The sequence goes on from PITA01005352.1 coordinate 3,245, forward strand.
TGCTGCCCCCCGTGCCTACCCGCCCGCCCGTGTGCACGCACGCTGTCAAATAAATACCACCTTTTAAGAAGATTAAAAAAATGAGCAGATAAGGAAAAAAAGATACTGTTTATCTCACAGTTCTCCACTGTCCACAGTTGTTCTTTCAATAGTCCCTCTCTCTCCCATAATATATTTTCCCGAGGTTCCTTTGTTCTCCATAATACCCCTTTCTCATTACCTTTTATCATTCTCACAATTCCCCTTTCATTGCCATGATCTTTTCTTTCCTACAGTGTTCTGTATTTCTCACCATCCCCCTTTTCCCGCAATGCCCTGTCTTTCCCACAACTCCCCTTCTCCTCTGTAATCCTGTTGTGCACATAATCCATTTCTGTCCCACAGTTCTTCCTTTTGCGTAATCCCTCGTCTCACCCCCAGTCTCCTGTCTCTTGGGCACTTCCTTCTCTCCCCGAGTTCTTTCGCTCCCATAATCCCCTTTGCCCTACATTGCCTGCTCTCTCCCACAGGTTTCCATACTCTCCCTCCCCTAGTTCTGTTTTCTTTCCCAGTTTTCCACTTGTCCCCACAATTCTGGGTTCTTTATTGTCTCTCACAAGTCTGTCTGCTACAACGCTGTTTTCTGGAATTCCATGCCCTGTCTTTTCTAAAATTCTGTTTCTTTTTAAGTTCTCTGACCTTCCCCACAACTCCTTCTCACAGTTGCCTGTCTCCTGTCCTTCTCTGTTCTTTCCCACAATACTCTATTTTTGCCAAAGTTGTCTCCCTTAGTTTCTCATGCTCCCTTACAATTCCGTCTCTCCCCAAATTCCATTTCTCTCCCACAGTTCCCCGTTCTCTCCAGAATTCCTGTTATTTCCCAGTTCTTTCCCTCCGGTATTCCCTCGTGTCCCCCACAGATCTCACTTCCACAACTGCCTATCAGTCTCGGGGGTCCTTATCTTCGCCTTCGCTCCCTGTTGCCATGCATCCTCCTCAGCGTAACAGCAGCCGGCTGCTGGGGAAGCCTGGGAGAGAACGCACTGTTCCAGGGCCCTGACCCTGGTGTGCACCACTCAGATCAAAGTCAGCGCCTTGAAGGCGTTCCAGGCCCAGACGTGTTGTGTTCTGTGTGGCTCATAGATGCCCACTGGTAGGCCTTGCAAGGAATCCGGGAAGGACATCCAGTGCTTCTTCCGGAATCTGAGATCTGCGTGGGGCCAGGAGGTTCCCCAGAACCTGCCTGAGATGGCAGGGCTCATCAGAATGGGACTAGGAGGGGGCGGCCCGTGGTGCCTGCAGCTTGCCGGCCCCGCGCAGGGGGACGCTCGTCCGGCCTTCACACTTCCCACCCACAGATACCCCAGGGGCCCCCTGGATTATCAGAAGAGAAAACCCAGGGGAATGCAGGCCTGCCGACGAGCCTCAGCTGCCGGCCCCCTGGGACACGAGTGCAGGCTGCGCGGGCTCAGGGGGCTGGCAGCTGGGAAAGCTGCCGGGATACACATGTAGTATCTCCGGGGAGCCCCAGGGGGAGGATGAAAGAACCAGGAACTCTTCAAAAGCCACAGGATCCAGAGCAGACCCTCAAGTGTGAGGTCACAAGCCAGCACGTGATACTCCTTGCACCCCCCCCCCGAAGTCCCACACAAGTTCCCATGAGCTCAGGACGCCCTCGTCAGTAGCGGGTGACCCTGTGAAAACCGAATGTGTTTGAAGTGCCCGCGGCTCCTCCGGCAGCAGCGTGCTCTGAGACGAGTCTCCTGGAAGGCTTCCCAGCTGCTGTCTAGCCTCCTGGAAGAGCTCGAGCACGCTCCCCGCGCCAACAGGTCTCCCACTGCCCCGTTAGCGACCCAGGTGCTCGGGATCCGGCTGCAGGCTCCGTGAGCACGACCGTGCCTCCACCGTCTTCTGTGGCCCCCCCATCTTTGCAGGGCTCACGAGACTGAGCCTGACGTACTCAGACCGGTGCTCTCCCGGGCTCCTCCGAATCTGGGCCTGGGAGGAAGCTCTGACCGCTGTTCCCCCAACAGGGGAGTGTGTGTGTGTGTGGTACACACGGCGGGCGTGGGGGTCCCTGCGGTGCCATACTTGGGCTTCTTTGGTCATACCATCTTTTCCTGTAACTCGGGCTTTCCCAGACATTCCCCAGACACTGATCCTACCGTCTCCTCTTCTCCGTAGAACACTCCTGTTTTCTTTTCCCTTACGTGTTCCGCAAGGCTCTGCATGCGTCCCTGTTTAAATTGTGCTTGTTCCTGCCCTTCTTTCTACTCCTCGTCTCACTTAGCACTCCCGTCCTAATGCTGGCGCCAGCTGACGTCTAGGCACTTGCCCCGCTCTGCGTATCCACACGACGGTTCTTTCTCGAGCACCTTCTATGTGCCTGTGTTCCCTGAGGCACGACTGACACACGGTGACAATGGCAGACAAATGTCTCGTCTGGTGGGGCTGTCCATTGTGGCAGAGAACAGAGAATGACAAATACAAAGGATTATACAGTTTTCCAGGCAGCCAGAGGTGTTGTGAAGAAAAGCACACCCGTAGGGGCAGGAGCAGGGCTTTAGATCGGCTGTCCTGCCTTTCTCGCTGAGGACGAGGAAGCCCTGAGTTGAGACCTAAGGTCTCGTAGAAGGGAGCCGCGAGAAAATCTGGAGACGAGCTTTCCAGGCAGAAGTGAGTGCAGAGGCTCGATGGCAGAACTGGGCTTGGATGCGTGGGAGGCCAGCGTTGTTGAGGGAACAGAGCGGGCCGTGCGTGGAGACTACAGCGACCAGCAAGTCCGCTGTGGCTGGAGTCTGGGATTTGGAGATTCTCAGGAAGGGCGGTAACTTGCCCCAAGCACAGTTGGAAGGCCAGCGTCGTTCCGCCTGTGTGCTCCCCGCGTATGACCCGGAGCCTGGTGCACAGCAGACATACGTGGGCGCTTGTGGAATGAAGGAACGACCCTGACTCCGTTCCAGGGCATCCATCGCTCGGGTTCTGAAGGAAGGCGGTTTAGGACAATGCTGTTGGCGGGAGTAATTCCCCGCTGGCATCCGCTTCTCTCCGAAACCACATGGCATCAGCCATGAAAAGACAATGCAGAGGAGTTTGGGTTTGATGGGGGTGGTGGTCTCCACCCATCTGGACCCCTCCCGGACTCGAGGGCAGGTGGCCAGGCGGCTGTGGGGTCCTGTTGACGAGGGTGGCGCCGCCGTGCCAGCCGGCCCCGCGATGCCGTGTCCACAGCTGGTTTCCCTTGGGGCGGCAGCCCCGCTGTGGTCCGGCCGAGACAGCGGCGGCGCGGGCGGTGCAGAGGCCTGGAGGGAGGGGCTGGGGATGGCGCGCTGGCGGCCGGTGTGAGCCCCCGCGATGTCCACACCGTCACGGTCTTTTCTCTTTTCCTCCCCAGGTTCTGATGCCAGCACAGTTGAAATCCATGTTGCGAGTGGGTCCCGCAATGAAAGTGAGGTCGGCTGTGCCCCCAAGCCCCAGGGAGACCCGTGAGAGCGGTGCCACGGGGGTCCAGGCTCAGGTGCTTTCCCGTTCTTTAGAACTGGGTTCTGCCATCACCCTGTTAGGGTTTCTTCCCAAAGAATCTCTGATGAGACAGGATCCAGGAGCGTGACTGGGGATGGAAGGAGGGCGGCTTCCCTCGCCTCCTGGCGCTTAGTTCTCCTGAGGTGGCCCTGTGATAACCGGGAGGGCAGATCAGGTCTTAAGCGAATAAAGTGGTTGCGACTGAGCTCCCCGGCCTGAACACCACCTCTAGGGGCGCTCGCGAGCAGAGTCCGGAGGCGGCCGGACCGTGGGGTGAGGAGGGAGGACTGGGGGCCAGGCGCCCTGCACCTAACGCTGGGGGGGGGGGGTCCCCGTCACACGGGCGGCCGTCAGGCCCCGTGCTCTGCAGAGGAGGAACCCTTGGAACCCGCGTCGGATCCCTGGCCAGGTCGGAATGTAGGTTTCCCGGCAGATTGCCGCGGGGCGTGCTGGAGCTGCTGGCCCGCCGGGTGGGTGAACAGGAGTGCAAGACGTCTCCTCAGGACGACGTCACCCACAGCTCTGCCACGAGACACCGCCCTGCGTGTGCGACCATTCCCAGTTGCTTTAGAAAAGCCGTCCAGGAAGCGGCTGGAGCAGTACTCCTGGAGAGCCGCCTGGCTGCAGGCGGGAGGCAGGGCACAGCTGGACGGTGACCGCGGGGACCAGGGCCGTGCGCTGCCGGGCCCGACCCACCGTGACCCAAAGTGGCAAGGACGTGGGCAGCAGGCTTCACTCTTCCAGGTGGGGCTGCCTCCTTACTCTGTGTGGACCCAGTCTCCGCCAGCGTCAGACGTCCCCCTGCTGCATGAGGGCCCCCCACGGCCCGAGGCCAGCCCCCCACCCGGGCATACGTGCCCGCTCCTCGCTTTTCCCGCCTCCCCGACGCCTGCATCAGGACGCGGGACCTGGCGGCCATGCCCTCTCCGCAGGCCAGGGGAGAAGCCAGTGCGCCTGGCAGGGGGCCCCGGGAGCCTGTCGGGGGGGGCCGGGCTGCGGGCGTGCTCTCGGGGGCGGCGGTGGGGCGCCCAGTGAGAGCGGTGGGCGCCGCCCGGTGCCGTGTCTGTGTGCGTTCCCTGCGTGCCGCCCGTGCCGCCCGTGCCGTGGCTGTGTGGCCTCCAGGTCTGGTCCTCCGCAGAGTCCTCGGAGGGCCCAGCATCCTCCTCCATTCTTTTTGGCTTACACAAGCCATAGTCGGGCAGGTTCACGAGCTGACAAATAAGGCTGATGTGGTGACCTGGTTACAGCTCCTCCTAGACGGGGCGTCCCAGGCCCCAGCTGGCATGGCGGGCCGGTTTTACAGTGTGTGCGGGGGCGGGTGGGGGACAGACAGCCAGAGGTGCATCGCCCCCACGCCTACTTGGCGGGCACCGAGCCCGCAGATGCACGGGGAGCATGCTTGTGAGTGCCCAAGACACGGCACGTCCGGTCCTTCTAATGAGACAGCCATGGACACGAAGTAGATGAGATCACGGCGGGCAGCCTGGTTTGAAGCAATTTCCCAGTCGGGCGGCCTGGTTTGAAGCAATTTCCCAGTCGGGCAGCCTGGTTTGAAGCAATTTCCCAGTCCGGCGGGGTGCTGGAAAACTTGGGGGCACAAGGGGCAACAGTCCAGTGGCAAGAAAGCAGTAGTGATGACGGGGAGGGAGGTTTTCGGAAAGGCGCAGTGCCTGGGAGCCACAAGTCCCAGCTGGCTGGACACGACGGCGGCGTTCGGAGCTGGGGGTGTAGCTTGGGTGGGAGAGGGAGGCAGTTCCTACCCTGAGATTTTAGTCCATTGGCCGGTTTAGGAGGCATTCGAGTGATCCCATCTTTAAATCCCTTTTGAGGACTCTGCTCACGTGTGCGGTGTCCCGTCTGGGTGGACCCTATGCCACCCAGCGGTTGGCCTGTGGTTTCTCCCAGTTGCTTTCGCTGGACAGAATATAGGCTCGTCTGAGCCCCACTGTCCAGAGCCACGTACGCATTAGTGGCCGGTGACACAGCGCCGCATCCCGCCCTCCCCCCAGCGTTCCCACACCCCGTCCGCGTCCTGCTCGATGTGGAAATGCGACCCCTCGCGGGGCTTACCTTGTTGCAGATGAGACGTTTCAGAAGAAAAGGAGCCAGACTGGGGAAGAAAAAACCAACACTCAGCCACACTGTGAGTGTCTCGTAGCCGGCCTCAGGCTCCTGCCCCGAGTCCCGCAGCTCCCACGGCGGCGTCCGGCCGTCAGGGGCCCGGAAACCTTCCCGCAAACACCAACGTTGCAGACCCTTTAGGAACCGCATCAAGACGTGGACAGAAAGTGAAAGGTCTCTTGAGTGACGGCAAGCTGAAGGTGCCCAAGGTGAAATGAGGTCCGGTTTCCTCTCTACTATCAAGACCCCCGTTTAAAGCTGCGGGTTCCCACCGAAGCCACCCGCCACACACGCCTCAGGCCTGGGGGCCGTGACACGCGCTGCGCTCTCCCCACCGCCGCACTGGCCACAGCTTGTTCCCGGGACCTTCCTGTGGCTTGAGTGCGCCTCGCCCCAGCTCCCCAACTGTGAGGACACGCTTGGTCTGCTTGGGCGTTATCGGAAAGAACAAGCAGAAGGCCGTGTCCCCACAGAAGGCTCGGGGCCTCAGCTCTCTGCTTCCTTGTAGTGCGGGAGCAAGCTGGAACGGGGGGAAGGACACGGTGACCTTCCCGGGGACCCGTCTGGGGAAGTACTTACTTGAGTGGTGCTGGGTCTGTCCTCGCCTGCCTCCTCATCGCGGGGACGGCCGTCCCCAGGGCTTCTCGAACACCTGCCAACTGATGAAAGGGACCTCAACAGTCGGCGTGTGGCAGAGAGCACACGCTGGTGAGCACCTGCTGAGTGTTCATCTGCATCGTGAAGTCCCCACGTCCTGCGACTTGGGGTTCTTCCGATGCCTCCACGCTCGTCCTCGAGCTCAGACTCCCAGCAGAGCCGTGTGCCCGGCCTCCTCGGCGGGGTCTCTGCACAGGCGCCGGCCTGCGGGACCGAGCGGAGGCGCTCGTGGGCGGACACTCCCCTTGCAGGACCGGCGGCAGCGGCTGGGGCTGTTGTTCCCCCACATTCGACGTTCCCTTCTCCGGGCCACGCTCCAGGAGCGCGAGCCCGGAAGGGCTCCCGAGCTGTTTCCCTGAGACGGCGCAGTCTGGCCAGCTCAGCCCGCGAGCGCAGGAAAGCACACGCACCAAGTTCTCTAATATCAAAATAGAGCAATTTATTCAAGACACTGAGTATGATCTGTTGATTTCTCTTGGAACAAATGAGCTACGACACACAAGGTGATTCTTCTTCAGCGTGAGGGTGAGTGGGGGTGGCGGAGAACAAAACGGGGGCCGGCGTGGATGGAACAGAACCTAGAAAATGCAGACAGAGGACCACATCTGGCTGTACGTCTGACACAGACAATAAAAACTGCAGAAGCCAGAATTCAAAACCTCAGTGAGTGGCGGAAGGAACATTTCTGCATTGGACAAGAAACACGATTAAAAAAAAAAAAAACAGGTGGAACAGAAGGTTAAAATAACAACAAAGCAGACCCTTTACATTTGACAAAGTGCACTTCACTTGGCTCCGTGATCTATGTTTAGAAAGACAGAACGAACGTCGAGTCCCAGGTGTCGTGTGGGGTCAGAGGGTGGACGTCCTATCGCTTCTGGACGCTTCGGCCCCCGCCGCGCGGCAGCATCCCCTTGCCCGGTGGGCGTGCGGGACGCGCTCTTGGTCACTTGAAACCCGACTGAAGACTGTGGGAAGGCTCCTGTTACTCTGACTGCAGAACCGAGGTTCCGTTGGGTCACCGAGACAAGCATTTACCCAGGGTTTCTCAGAGCTCTCAACGGGGACAGTGAGCTCCCCCCGGGCCATCCCCCAACGACGGCGGTGAAGGCGGTGAATCTACATCGGAGGATCGATGGACCGCGGTCGTGCCGGGCGCCAGACGGGCGGGGCCGTGCGCTCATGGTGGCTCCATCTCCAGGCCTGTGGGGAGCTCTGGTGGCCCGGCGGCTCGGGGAAGCTGGGGATGCAGACGGGAGGCCTCTGTCCTCAGCGGCTTCGCTCCTGCACACGGGGTTGACGTCAGGCCCGTGTCACGCGAGGCCTGGTAGCCCTGGGCTCCTATGCCATCGTTCCCGTGGGGCTGGGTGTCCTCAGGAGGCTGCCGCCTGGGCTCCTGACCGGCCTGCGAACATTACCTAGTGACCCCTCACAGCGTGTCCCGACCACGGGGGTCCCCTCAACAACTTCCGCTCCGTAAGGTGGCGTCGTTACTTGCAGTAGGGCGCCGAGGTGGCGGTGGCCTAGACCCCGACCGACAGCCTCCCAAGCCTAGCGGTGCCTTGGGGCCGGGCAGCGAGTCACCGTCTGCTCTCTCCACGGAGGGGAGTGAAGACTCCGGATCTCTGAGCCCTGGGCGGAGCACCGACGTACCAGCGTCTGAAGGAAACAGCCAGGTCGTCCACAAAGCTCTCTGGCTCTCCGGTCTCCTGCAGACGGGGCGTGAAGGGCTCTGAGAGCCTGGCCATCCCGAGTTCTGCAGAAAGCCCCAGCCCTGCCCTGCCCGCGGGGTTCCGGCTGTGTGGACGGACGCCACTCCGAGGGACATCCCTCGCTGCTGGACACACAACCCAGCTGACGCCTGTCCCCAGGCCTGGCCAACTTCCGCATCCCTTCCTGTGCCCGCAGGGAAAGAGGCAGCGAGAGGCCTCCTCCTCTTTCGCTCCGTCCCCACTGCTCACTTGAAAACTAGGTCTGTGTCCGGTTATGACAAGAGTACAAGGGCCACCCGGTCCCATGAAAGGAGACTCCTCTAGGAACACAAAGCCATGTTTAATTTTTTAAAAACAGTAAAAAGATTCATTACTTAAAAAAAAAATCTTTCTCCTATTTTTTTGCAAGAGAAAGAAATTATGAAGACAGCGGAAATTATTAGTGATGTTTCTACCTATGTAATTCACCTCCGGGGCTAACATCTGCCTTCCTTGTTCACTTCTGTCGTCGGGAGACCATGGGAGGTCCTGGAGCCTTTTATGTCCACGTGGCCAAGACAGGTCCCCCCACTCTCGCTGGTATGACCACCGGTACCTAGAGCGTCCATCGGCCACGAGATGTCGAGGTGACACAGCCCCGCAGTGAGCTCTAATGGCGTCTTCCATACGGTTTGGTTTGGGGAAAGCTCCTCGGGGTCGCAGGGCTCTGCGGCCAGCTCTCCTCCGTGGGCTGCGAGGGCACAGCCTGCGCGATACCGCGCTCTCCTTCGGACCTAGAAGTGCCGGGCTCTCTCCCTAGTGGCAGGGCAGTCTCGTGACCGGCCCGCGCGACCTCTTCCCGCCCAGGCTTCTACCCACCTTTCACGAAGCTGAAGGGGAAGGAAAAAGCGACCTCAGACCCTTGCTTTGTCTTCCTAAAATTTGTTTAAAATATGATTCACACAAAGCTCTCTATGTCTGATGGCCATTTTAGGACTTTTTAAAATTGTTTTAACATAAAAATATTTTTTTTTCTCCAAAAATACTCGGGGCTCTCTCTAAGTATTTTTTTTCTCCTGTAAAAAGGTCCCCTGCCCTGCCTGCTTATTACATAAAGCACTTATTACGCGCCGAAAGTGCCCTTGAGACATAAGTTCCGAAGCAACTATGAGAAAGGGACAGAGAGAGAGTGAGCGAGGGGTGGGGGGGGGAGCTGTCCATCCAAGGTTTCGTCCTGCTGTCCACGAGGTGGCATCCGCTGAGACCGCATGGCACACCGAGAGCACAGGGAACGAAGGAGAAAGGTGCAGGGGGACAGACGACGGGAAAGAAGCAACAAACCAAAAACAGTTTCCATCTCAGACCGAAGGCCCCCAGACGACAGGATACCAGCCAGTAGAAAAACCACCCGACAAAGAAGATTCTACAAAATAGAAAGTGTTGGGATTACAAAGTCGCGCGTGTCATCAGTACGAACTGGTCTCTGACGCCCTTTGTGAGAACTGTAGTGTCCAAATTGTTGGGGAAAAACAACCCCGCCCTCCTGGAGGGGAGTCCCCTCCCCCCCTTTTGGTTTATCACAGCATTTCTCTCGTTTTTTCCTTTTTTTGGCACAGCTTTTTTTTCCCCCCTCCTCCCCCCCTTTTCCTCCTCTTGGCCATCAGCCTGTTCTGGATGGGACCTAAACCCTGCTCCGTTTAGTGGGGTGGCTTCATGCTTCCCAGGCTGAATGTCCTGGGTGGAAACCATTCTTTCCTCCTTTGATGGGACTGTGTATGTTTCTGTTTTAAACTTCTTGATGAAGGTTACGAAAAAAAGAGAGACTCCTGCGGCCAAGGATGAGCTGATTTCCAAGTACACTCAAATGCAAGTCAAGTTCGTAGAGTTCTGGAGCGGAAAGAACTGTGTGTGACGAGCGCTGCAACCTCCCACGTTCACTGCTGGTCCATTAGAATTCTTTTCTATAATATTTTGTGTTTACTTCCGAAGATCTAAAACACACACCTAAAAGGAAAGACAAAGTGCCTGTTATTTTCACACAGCACATGCCTTTCCAGCCCTTGGACAAAATCTGGCATGTCATCCATGTCTTGTAAATAAAGTTTTATTGGCACACAGTCACGAAGACTGAGGGAACCTCAAATAAGAGGCAGCATCTGAGCATCAGACCAACCAACACCCAGCAAACAGCGTTGCATGGAAAAGCCAGGTCAAGGGCAGTGCTGCAAACAAAGGGGGACGGACGCTTACACGACGGATAGAGGACAACTTCAGTGTGAGCAAACAGATGCTGGGAACGCTGGGGGCCCACGCTGACCCTCGGGGGAACCCCATCCCCTGCCACCGCCCGCCTTGGAGCTCAAGTGCAGGAATGAATCACAAGACTAGACCTCTTGTGGGACCAGAATAGGACCGCCGGGAGCCCTGGGGAAGGCCAGGCCAGGCCTCTACCGCCTCAGGGCCCAGGGTGGGGGCACCAACAGGGAAGTAAGGCAGGAGCCCTCAGCTTCTGCCCCGGTGGCGGGGAGGGCCAGAGACTTCCGTGCCGTGGGAGCCGTCCTGGGCCCCGTAGGAGGCTCAGCAGCACCCCCTCACCCCACGCCCACACAGGAGGGACAGCTACGAATGCCTGTAGACGTTGCCCAGTGTTCTCAGGGGGGCAGAATCACCATGGCTGAGAACCACCCATCTCCCCGGGAACGGGACTCAGAACGACAACCCGCAGGGAGGGGCCGGCTGCCATTTTCAAATGCCGCCCACCCAGTGCTCCAGCCAGAAGCTTCCTTCCCCCAGACACATTCACTGCTTCGGTGCCCGCTGTGTGCCAGGCCCCATCACAGCCTCCGCTGGGCCAGTGCGCTCAGCCAGCAACCGCCCGGCGCTCCAGCTTTCCGCCCTCACCCCTCCGCGCGAGCCCCAGGGGCTGCTTACCGAGCCGTCGGACGCGCTGGCGCCCACTTTGTCCCCGCGGGCATTCCAGCACACCTCGAAGATGCCGCCGGTGCCTCGGTAGCTGTGCACGAGACTCCCGCTCTGCAAAGCCAAGCCGTCATCAGGGCGCGAGGGCACGTGATGCACAGATGTGCCACCGCGAGCCGCTCCGGGGGCGGGACCCCGAGGTGCTGTCACAGCTTGTCAACACGCACAGCCCCTCCCTCAAGTCTCCAACCACACAGAAGTCCAGCAGTTTTCAGGGAACTTTTCTGCTGGCTGCAGATCTGTGCCTCTCGGACCCCCACCACTGGGAGCCCACGTGATGTACGGCGGCCCTGAACCAGGCCCGGACATCGCAGGGCAGGTCGCGCCCCTCTCGCGTCCCTCCCTGCCAGTGAGGGCTGGTGCCCCGTAGACAGGGGCAGCCACTCCCGCCAGACGGGAACCGAGCAAGGAACAAGTCGACAACATTGCAGGTCTGTCTTATATTGCGAGAGGAGAGCCATCTCACGGGGAATTAAAGTGAGCTTTAAAATGTCTCAAAGAGGGGCACCTGGGTGACTCAGTGGGCGAAGCGTCTGCCTTGGGCGGGTCATGATCCCAGGGTCTTGGGCTCAAGTCCTGCATCGGGCTCCCCCCTGCTTCTCCCTCTATTCAGCCCCTCCCCACCACTCCTATTCTCTCTAGCTCCAGTAACTAAAATCTTAAAGGCTCAGAGGGGGTGCCTGTCTGGTTCAGCCAGTAGAGAATGTGACCGTTGAGCATGGGATCCTAAGTCCAAGCCCCACGTCAGGTGGAGAGTTGACTTAAAAAAATAGAGATGCCTGCGTGGCTCAGTCGGTTCAGTGTCTGCTTTGGGCTCAGGTCACGATCCCAGAGTCTTGGGATTGAATCCCACATTGGGCTCCTTGGTCACTGGGGAGCCTGCTTCACCTCTCCCTCTCTCTACCACTTGGGCTCTCTCTTCCTCTCTCCAAAAAAGAAAAAAAAAAAAGAAAAAACTACTTAAAAAATAAAATCTTCAAAAAAAATAAATAAAATGTCTCCAAGATGTTGTGATTTATATGAAGGGGATGATGCGATTTGATGGGTTTCTGAAGACAACCTAACAAGTGATGTCGTTTTACAGATCTGTGCAGCAGGATTTCCAGGAGTTGTTTCATGAAGGGACTCTGGCATGCTGTCCCTGGTACGTGTTTTCCAGGAGGTCTATCTAGGGCTGGGAGGCTCAGCGTGGTGTCAGGCTCGCTCCACGCAGGGCCCTCTCGCCCCTCCTTCCGCAGCACGGTGTGGCTTATGTAAGGCAGTCCCTGGGAAGCCTGGGGTCTCAGTGGACCCCTGCACCCCTAAGCCAGTTACCTCGGCCCATCCAACACCTCCTCCTGCCCCAAGGGGGACACAGACTTGAGGATGCAAGTTCACCTGATTGTCAACCAAGCCCAAGGGAATCAAGAAGGTAGGTCATATGAAAAGGGGAGCAGGGAAGCCATCTGATCCATCCTGACATCCAACAAAATGGACCACGGGCTGTTTTCAAGGACTCACCATACCACTATCTCCCTCCCATTAGGAGGACCAAGAGCTGGCTCCAGGCCACTCCACTCTCTCTCAGACTTCTGCTATCCTCACGTATGGCCAGAGAAACCTACAGTGGCTACATCTGATCAAATACTGTCCCTTTTTAGGTCTGAGGATAAACAACCCATTATTGCCTATGCTTTGCTACCCAAACAAAATATTTCCACTCCAGAATCATTAAACAGCATGAGCACTGCAAAACAGGGTTCCTTTGGACTCCTTTGTTTGCTCCGTGGAGCCACTGGATGGGGGATGTTTCAGCTGACTTAAGCCGTTGGCTGCTGCTCTGAGGTGCCTCTCCGCCCCTCAGCCCCAGCACCCGGAGGGCAGCGTCCCTGGACCAGCCCGGGCCCCAGAAAAGGATAAGGCAGGTAGAAGGTGTGGTGCCAGGAAGCTGAACAAGTAGAAGATGGGGGTGATTCTGGGGGAGAAGACCCCCAGCCCACACAGAGCCTGGGGTCTGCCCGGGGACGGAGGGCTGGCTTCAAGCCTTCGTCCAAAGCAACTCTTCCCTACGCCCAGCTGCCGCTCCTGGCTCCTTCTGGAAAGGATGGGGCCCCTTACCTGAGTGTTCCAGATGTGCACACACTTGTCGAAGGAGCCGCTGGCCAGGTACTTCCCGTCGGGGCTGAAGGCCACACTGTAGACGGGCTCCTGGTGCTTGGTCAGCGTGTGGGTGCAGACGCCTCGCTCCACGTCCCACAGCCGCACCGTGGAGTCAAACGAGGCGCTGTGACGGGACAGAAAACGTCACCCCGCAAACACTGGGCTTTCTTCCCATTTCCCCAAGATGTTTATGGGTATTACGAGCTCTTCTTTCCAAGCTCTTAGGCTTCCAGAGAATAAATGGGCATGCCTCTCCCAAAACCTGAGCAGACGTACTGAAAACAAGGCCATAGTTCTCAAACAGCCCTTTTTTCCCTCCCTTCCTTCCTTCGCTTATTTGGGACACAAGCTTATACCCACATTAATTTCTCCCTGCATTATCTACCAAAATGAATGATAAATACTTTCATAGAATATTTACTGCACTTTCTAAAATGCTCCTGTAATTTCAAAGAATACTATTGTCAGCAACTGAAATTATACCAATTGTTTGGAAAAAGAGCAAATGAAGTACATCAAAACTCAATCCGGAGGAATTAAAAACCAGTCACATCCAAATATGCGCTCACACTGCCGAGCGCTGCGGATGTGATGGTTTCCCACGGAGAGAGCAGCACACCCCACGGCGCTGTTCCCGGCGGGCCGTCTCCCCACACCTATGCTCCCCCGTGCTGACTTTAGGACCACCTGTGTGCCTCTCGGGCACCACGTGACACAGTGCCCTCCAGCCCATCAAGAACGACAGCAGTGTGTTCTTGAGCGCACTCGTCTAAGTCGATTTTAGGACAATGATCTGAGCAATTCTGGCCATCCCGCTCTTCTGCCCTCCAGGACTCTCCCAGACGCGGCCCTGGGGCGAGCACCTGCGGCAGACAGAGCCCCTGCTCGGTGAGGCCGCCCGCCGCACTGCTGCGTTGCAGACGCAGAGCTTCCTCGGTTGACAGAGGGTGCCACCTGTCGCTCGGGCCCCCAGTTCCACTCTCCACCTCTGCGGGAGCAAGCCCTCGGCTCTTCCCGTCACGGGACAGCGCCGCTGAGTCTCTCTCTCCCACACTGCTTCTAACTGCCCTCTCCAGGCCCCCTGGTACCTGGCATTCAGTCTCACAACCTCTTCAGTTTGTCTCCTGATGTTCTTTTGAAAACACAGAACCTAGAGTTCAACGTTGACATCCTGACTGGCCAGTCCACCCCTCCCAGGGCCGGGGCCCCACGGGCTTCACTCCCTCGGTGGCTGCTGAGGTCTGGCTGCAGCCGGGGAGCCCGCTCTCCTCGCTCCAAATGCTCCCCTCCTGCTGCTGCCAGTGCACCTACGACCGGCGCGTCCTGCCCAGCTCACAGTCTAAACGATGCCCACCTCAAGTCAGAGTCACCTCATGGCTTATGGGCGCTTTCAGAGCGAGCTCACCATGTGATTTAGAGTGGAAGGGCATGCACGTGCCGGCCACACGCCTCAGAGACATCTCCCGTGGTCTCTGGATACAACTAGCTCGCTCCTCCTGGCCCAGGGAGCCAGGCCGTGCTCAGGGGTGGTGCCCGGGGCTGTGCACCGCCGCCCTCTTACCTTGCCAGCATGATGCTGGAATTCGGGTTGCTGGTGGCTGGCCCGGTGGGACTCCACTTGATGGTGTAGATCTCTTTGCTATGAGCCTGGAGGTCGTGGACACACGTGTCCTGCTTCATACTCCAGATCTAGAAAATATAAGGGGGACGATGTGAGCAAATACCGACTCTGCAGCCAGAGCGGCTCACCATCGTGGACTCTGCGAGCTCCTGCCAAGTGGGCCGCCCGGTGGGGAGCACTGCCGACCCGTCAGCAGCTCACCTGCTGGGCAGGGGGGTGGGGGGGCGGCAGGCAGCGAGCCAGGCCGCACCTGTGAGCAAAGGCCATGGGGAAGGGGGGGGCGTCTCAGCAGGACCCTCGATGCATCCATAGGAGTTAGCTGCAGGACAGCGACGTCAGGTTAGAAATGGGGACAGAGGCAGAAAGGGCTGGGAGCAAAGTCACGAGCAGTGGAGCCTGGAACACAAGCTCGGCATCGAGTACGTGGGCTGTCAAGGGTGAGGCGGTCCGTCCTTAGAGACCGTTACCTTTAATGTCATGTCATCAGAGCAGGATGCTAGCAGCATTCCAGAAGGATCCCATTTGATGGCATTGACCTCGTTCTGAAAGACAGCAAAGGTAACTTAGAAAGAGAAAGGCCTGTGCGCAGCTACCACGGCCTTCCAGCAGGGGGCAGCAGTGCCCCACCAGAGTCACGAAAGACCGAGTGCATTCATCTCAAGGACACGTGGACTTAAGGCTTTTTATCTTCCTTTCTCTTACTCTGCCTTCCACATTTACATACAGACACAGCCCTATACCAGGCCACCAGCCACCCCTACATTTCTCTAAGGGAAAAAAAAATCCCTTGTAAGAGTCAGATGAATTTACATATAATTCAGGGCCCTGCAGAATACCAGTGAGACCGTGACTATTTTAAAACTGACTGTGAATCCTTTTAATACTACGGGTACTTCCTGTCTAAATCCATACAAGACGCCCCCCCTTCCTGCTGGGGGAGCTGAGGGTGGGTGGGTGGTGTGGAAGGCACATATTTAAGACCTCAGATCCACAGGAGGGTTTCATCCAGGTTGAAGACAGGATTGAAAGGAACAAGCATCAACTGGTAGGCATACACCCCCAAACAAAATCCGTGAGGGGCAAAGGGCCGGAAATCCAGAGCAAAGAGCAAGTAAGCCAGATGCTGCAACCACCACAGGTAGAAAGTTCCAGCAGCTGCAGTGTGCTGTGGGGGGTGGAAAGGAATGAGGCTGCCAACGGGGCCAGATGACCCCAAGGCCGAAGCCTGCAGGATGAGGGCCAGCGCCCCCCGAGGGACGCACGTCTGTACGGGAACCAGCTGTGCCTCAGTCTGGGAGTGGCGGGCGGGCTGGGCCGGTGGCGGGTGCCAATGGGGGGTGGTGGGAGCAAGGCTGTGGGTCTCGTGGCTTCCAGCAGCATCACGGGAGCCCACGAGCCCAGGATGGTCCCACTCATGCCTCCTGACCCGGCCTGATCTCAGGCCCACAATTAGTGACTTCCCACTCCCAAAGTGCTCTGGTTTTGATAATCAATTTTACGGCCATGTTAACTTGTTAAGGACAGTGAGCTGAGAAGGGCGTGGCGTGGAGAAGCGACAAGGCCACGTCTGCGTTCCATGCAGTATGGACTGTGGATGGCCTGGGAAAAAGGAAGGGAGGCAGCCCGGGAGTCCCAGGAGCAGCCCCCTGGGTGGGCCAAGGGAGGCCAGTGCGGCCAGACCACAGACGGGTGTGCGCATGTGTGCGCTCACATGTGTGCAGGAGAAAGTGGATGCCGGAGACCTGGGAGACCTGGGGCCCAGGGACAGGCTTGGCCAGTGCAGGCAGCCACGGGGGCTCTGGCTGCAGCCATTGAGGGGACACCCGATGGACTTGTCTCCCAGGGCCCAGGAGTGTGGAGCTGGGCCCACTGACCAGCCCCAGTGCCAGCCCTCCGTGACCCCTCGAGAGGGGAGCGAGCCCTCCCCCACTATGGACTTTTATCTCCACGCTTCTGCAGCCCAAGTCACAATTCCCAGCAGGCGTCCAGGGACGAGTCACGGCATCTCGGGAAGAAAAGAGGCTCAACATTTATCTGGTGTCTCATGCGGGACGAGGAGCCATTTAAAGATGTGTGATGGTGCCAAGTCCCCAGAGTGACAGCTGGAAACTGCAAAGACCTCTATTAAAAGCTTACAGAGAGTGTAGGGTCAGGGGAGAGAGGAAGAGACAGGAAAAAGAGGGGGCCCGGTTTAGAGTCACGAGACGGTGTGGGGAGAGTCAAGCTTGCGCTCTCAGAAGCAGGGGCCTGGAGGGCAGACTGGAAGAGGGGAGTTCCGTGATGAGCTGTGCTGAGGACTGCTGTAGGCCTCCCAGGAGGCCTGCGGGGGAAGGGGGAGGCTCCAGGGATCTCATCTGGAAAAGCCGCCAAGAGTCTGTCGTGCCTCACGCTAAGGAATCCGATGAGCCTCTGGGCTTCTTGGATTAGGTGTGGATATTTTCCACCAAATGTAGGAGAATGTGGCCATTAATGCTGCCCCAGATTTTTGTGTTCTCTCTTCTCTCTCCATTACGCACATTGGCTGGGGGGCTTCCTACAGTACAAGGGTCATGAACCCTCTCTGAGAAAGTCTGCCCAAGCTTTTATCCCTTCTCTACTTCGGCCCATTTCCATGACCTCGCTTGGGTTCCCTAACCTTCCTGCAATCTCCCACCTGCTGCTGACCCCTCGCCCACCAGAAGCTTTCCCTTCAGACCTCATACCCCCCAGTTCTCAGATTTCCACTGGGCTGTTTTTCCTTTCTCTGCCAACCCTCCCTATCTACTCGCTCATCACAAACATCCTTCCCTTTATGGCTCTGTACGTTTTCAAAGCGGCTACTTCAAAAACTCTTTCCTGCGGAATCGAGCCCCCGACTCCACTCAGGGTCCATCCTAGAGCCACCGCCTGCCCTCTGGGGGGTGAATCCACCACCAGCGATGCCGAAGGCACCTTCCCGGGACTGGGAGCCCGTTGTCGGGAGTCACACTTACTGTGTGTCCTTGGAAGGTTTTGACCGGGCGGTCGCAGCCGAGTCTGCAGACATGAATGCACATGTCGGTGCTGCAGGAGGCGAATGTAGTGTTGTTCTGCCAGTCCACGTCGAGGGCGGGCGCTGCGGGGCACAGGGGGGCACACCTGCGCTGACCAGGGGTGCACACGGCCCCCCGGGGGAGCACACCTGCGCTGACCATGGGTGCACACGGCCCCCCGGGGAGCACACCTGAGCTGACCACAGTGCACACAGCCCCCCGGGGGAGCACACCTGCGCTGACCACGGTGCACACAGCCCCGCGGGGGGCACACCTGCGCTGACCACGGTGCACACAGCTCCCAAGGGAGCACACCTGCACTGACCACGGTGCACACAGCTCCCAGGGGAGCACACCTGCGCTGACCACGGTGCACACAGCCCCCCGGGGGAGCACACCTGAGCTGACCACGGGTGCACACGGCCCCCCGGGGGAGCACACCTGCGCTGACCATGGGTGCACACGGCCCCCCGGGGAGCACACCTGCGCTGACCATGGGTGCACACGGCCCCCCGGGGAGCACACCTGCACTGACCACGGGTGCACACAGCCCCGCTGACTGCAAACCAGCATCAGCAGCGTTGAGAAGCCTTAGCTAGTAACGCAATATAGGAATGTGCCCAGTGCCAAGACAGTCTCTTCCCCTCACAGAGCGTGAAGACCCCTCCGTGCACAGCGGGGACGTTCAGCAGGTGCTCTGGAAGACCCATGACAGCCATCATCCCCTGTGGGCGCCCGGACTCCCGACCCCGGGAGAGACCGTTTAGGAGAACGTGCCCTATCTGCACTTAGGGCTTGCTGCTTCCAGAAATATCCTTGTGGTGGGCTGGTCGGAGTTGTTGTAGATGGGAAGAGGAGACAAGGAGATAAAAAAGATTTCCTATCCTATGTTCAAGATATCCTGATTTTTAAAAAATCTCCTGCAAAACATTAATGCAGCCCACCAACTGGAGGGAAGTCACCCTTTGAGGACACAGCTGGGCTTAGGGCTCAGGATGTGATGAACCCCCTTTCTGACTTCAGGCCCAGGTGACTCCGGGAGCTGTGCTGAGGGCTTGGGGCAGGGTGGTGGCTTCTCTGCCCCTCTGTGCTCCTCTCTCCCCAGGCTGCCCACCAGTAGGCAGCATCCTTGCTCTGCCACCTCCTTGTTCCCAGGAGGAAGAAGTTAGGTTCCCCCAAGCCCCGGATCACACAGGCTTCATTAACCCATCAGTACACCACCTCTCTGTTGCTTTTAAAGGCGAGTCAGCACTGAACTGGGAGAAAAACCCAGATTACTCAGGACAGGCTAAGGATCAGACTGCCCCTCCCCTTCTTAGTCTTGCCCAAGTAGGGAGGCAGGGTGGCTCCCTGGAGCTTCCTCGTCCTCCCTCCTCACTGCACGCTGGGGATGGGATGGGAGCCTCTGTGGCTCTCTTTCTGTTCCCTCCCCAGCACAGTTTCAGGGTAGTCCCACGGTTCCCCGCTCGCGCACAGCAGAAGGAAGGAACAGATCCCGCCTGGTTGGAGGGACGAGCCCGAGCCGGAGAGCTGAGACCACAGCGACTCTTGTGGACAACACTGCGCTGGCGGACTCCTGAATTCCTGGGCCACGCTCTGCATTCAGGTCTATGCAGTCCGTACACGTGGAAACAGGAACTGGGGGCAGTCCCGGAGATAGTGTCTAGCTAGCACTGGGTCGTACCCCTTGCCATCCAGAGAGGGGACCCTCTGCACTTGGGTGGCTGGTCCTTGAGTGAGTGGACCCCTGCCACCAGGGCCCCTGGAGCCCCAGGATGACCTCAGCATTCAGCATGGGGAAGCGACGGCAAACAGGGTGCAGCCGCTCGGGGGTCCGCGTGCCCTCCGCCTGCACATGGGCCAGTGAGGTTTGGCGATCGGCCACACTCCAGCCGCAGCCTGGCTGTCTTTCTTTCTTTTTTTTTAAGTGTCATTTTGCAACATTCCTGTTCATCCTGGCTCCCCCAGTGGTTGCACTTGTACCTCAGGGACCAGGAGCAGGGGGCTGACGCTGTTAGGCGTGGGCGGGGCGTGGGGAGTCAGGTCTGGAACCCTGCCACTGCCACCCCGAGGACCCTTGGGCCACTCTGTATTCACACACACACCCCACACTGTCCCTGCAGTCCGCTCCCGCACGTGTTCACCCTCTCGAGGAGGGTGTATTAAGCGGACTCGGGGCAGGTGGCCCTCGCAGACCGGCTCATTTCCCCCAGCAGCATGCCCCTGAGCCCTGTCAAGCTGCCCCGTGCTCCCCACAGTTTGAGCTCCTTGTAATCTCCAACTATCTGTCTTGCTCTGAGAAAGAGCACACTTCCTTTTTTCTTTCATCTTACCATCTTGAACAGTCTCTAGCACTCTCCTTGACACTGAGGAAAAGAGAAAAAAAAAAAGCGCGCACCGCCTGGATCCTACTGAACAAGCGAGCAGGACCCACACCCCATCACGGTGAGGTCTCTCAGTATCTAAGAAACACGTGGATGGTGTTCTGGGCTGTGAGATGGAGAGCCCTTCCATAAAGTCTTAGAAATGTTTTGGGAACTATTACATCCTGCTGAAAAGCTTTACACATGACTTTTTTAAGACTTATTATTTTGGGGGGGAGAGCGCAGAGAGAGAGAGGAAATGCACGGGCAGACGGTGATGAGCCAAGAGCCCGACGAGGGACTCAATCCCCTGACCCTCTGGTCAGGATCTGAGCCCAAATGAGTACTCCCGCTCTTCCAGAACCCCAAGCCCCTTACGGTGTCCAGTGACACGCACCGTGAAACACACCTCCCTCCCACAGACAGCAAAAGGCAGACACGTTCGGCATTTACGCCAGCACAGTGCGAAGTCCCCTGGAGGCACACGGTCACTTGCCAGCTTCCGTGCTGGGCCCGCGGGAGCAGAGCCGTAAGCCGGCAACATGCACGGACCCACGCACACCTGCCCGAGGGGGCTCGGGAGGAGGCTGACTTCTTACAGAGAAGGGATCTCCTTTCGGGGTGGCGGGTATGTTCTGGAACGTGGTAACTGGTCACGAGTAGCAGCTCTTACTAGTGCTACCTATCACGTGACCTGTACCCCCTCCCTCGCCCCGCACCACAGAGGTCGGACTTCCGAGCCCCCCGCGTCTGCAGACGCGCCTCCGTCCTGGGGAGAACGTATGTTCTGGAATACGTTCAGCCTCCCGCGCCATCAGTGCTGGTAGAGTCAAGCAGCAGAATTCCCCAGCACCCTGAGGACGTACCGGCGTGGACCCCGAGCCATGAGGGCGCACGGGAGAGACGTGCTGTGTCTGCATAGCGGCAGATATGAGCTGCGACACAAGGGTCCCCGCGATTGGGAGAAAGCACAGCTGAAGTGCCGCGTCCAGTCATGGGAGGCTGGTGCCCCTGCCTGAGCCCCTCCCTGGGCACGGAGCTGGGCTGTGCCACCAAGGGGAGTCCTTGGGGCCAGTGCCCAGAGGCGGACGATCACCAGCCCCCCAACTCCCCATCCAGGGGCCCCGAGAGAAGACCAGACACTCCGTCTGTACACTTCGGGTATCTCCTGTTGAGGGAAGGGGCGTGCCCTCCCTTCTGTCTTTTCAATGGTCCGTTCCTTCCGGGAGGTGGCGCTCTATCCGTGTCTGAAGAGGCCACGCGGAGCCACGCGGAGGTGAAGTAGCAGCTGGGAAGGCGGGTAGCTGCAACTCTCTAGCGCCGCGGCTGCCCACGTAGCCCGCTAGGCCCCCGACACGCGGAGACGGCGTGAGCGCCCAAGCGGGGCTACACGTCTCTGCGGGGCACACGGACCCCCACAGGCCTGTTGCTGCTGAGGGAGTACCCACAGGCAAGGCCGGACCTCGGCCCAAGACCGGGGATTTGCATGTCCGACATTTCCCACCACTGCCTACTGGGCAAGAGCGGGGTCCTGTGCCTAAACTGGGCCAACGGGGGTGTATGCCGAACCCCTGCTTTCCCTCCGGGAGTAGGACACACGCGACATGGGGGATGCCTACGGGACTCGCCTCCACTTGGCAACCTCAGGCACTGAGTCCTCAGGAGTTTGGGGCATCAGACGTGGACGGACTGACCCCGCTAGGAGAGGACCCTTGGGAGCCCCAGCTGTCCCCCGTGCACCTCTGGCCAGCGGCTTCTGCTCCTTACCCTTCCACGGTGATCCAGCTCAGCCCGAGGACAGCGCTGCTCTGAGTCTGGGGAGCCCTCCCAGGGGGCTTCCGAGCCCAGGTGTGGCCACCAGGAACCCCAATGCAGCACCCCTCCCCCCGCCCGGGGACAGCGGGAGGAAGGCGTCCACACTGGCTCTGGGGTCGCTCCGCTGCTGTGTTTACGTTCTGAGCAGGCCGGCAGGTGTATGGGTACCATGCAGAGCTCGGAGCAAGGGTTCCCGTGAAACGCACTTCCTCCTACCAGCTACGCACCGCCGAGGCCCTCCTGCCAGCTTTCCCCATCGCCGAGGGGACGTTTCCCAGGATTAGGAATTACTACTTGTGAATGAAAGAAAGACAGAAACCCAGGAAAACTCACCGGAATGGAAGGGAAACTGTTGTTTGGCTTCTCCTGTGTGGGCGTCCCAGATGATGGTTGTCTGTGCTCCGCAAACGGAAACAGAAAGTTAGGAACTACTCTCCATGGAAAGATGCCTCTAGAAAATGTAACCTACAAGCAGAGACTGTGAGTGCCCCCTTCCTTCTAGACCAGCCGTGTCCAAAGGAAGGACACAATGTGAGCTACGAAAGTCATTTTTAACTTTCTTACAATTACATTTAAAAACAAAAAAAGGAAAAAGAGGTGCCTGGGAGGCTCGGCTGCTTAAACATCTGACTCCGGTGTGGGCTCAGGTGCGGCTCTCGGGCTCTGAACTCAGCAGGGACTGCTGGAGGATTCTCTCTCCCTCTGCCCCCCATCTCGTACACATGCTCCTGTCCCCTCTCTAATAATCTTAAAAAAGAAAAGTACAGAAAGGATAAACTGGTAAAATTAATTTTAATAACAGCTTTCAGTTCACTCCAATGTGGCCAAAATACTGCTGCCACACGGCCTGGCACGTAAACACGAAGGAGGTCCCTGGCATCCTGTCTTTCATGTACATTTTGGGACCCGGGGTGGGGTTTACCGTTGGCAGTGCGGACGGCTACATCTTACGAACCCAACAGCCCCGTGCACTGGTGACTAGTCCTGGAGGACTGCCCCGACTGGGGGATTCTCCGTCCTCCCCAACACAGAGACCTGGTGAGAAGCCCGCGAGGAAGCCCCTCGAGCTGGAGAAGCTGGCGTTTGCCTGCCTGGCCCTGAGCATCCCCGCGGCGCCGACCCGAGCACCCCATACAGCGCGCTGGCGTGTCACCGCGAGGGCACCGACTCACTGCTCCACAAACACGGGGGAAAAACTGATCTCTACCTTGCAAAGCAAAATAAATCCTGAAGCGTCAAGAACTTACTGAGAGCAGGAAGACAGGGAAGCAATGAGACACAGCTCACTGAACACCACCAGAATGAGGTCTTTTTTTTTTTTTTTTTAAGATTTTATTAGAAAGAGAGCGCGAGAGAGAGAGAGGGAGATGCAGACTCCCCATGGAGGAGGGATTCCAAGGCAAGACTCGACCCCAGGACCCTGGGGTCGTGATCTGAGCCGAAGGCAGATGCTTAATAACTGAGCCACCCAGGCGCCCCATGGGAATTAGATCTTAACCGTAACTCCTACCTTAACTGGAACTTTCCCACCTCCCTGCCCATAGCACTTAAGACTCTGCTTTAAGAACTGCTTATATTTTCTATCAACTGCATATGCAATGCTCAGAGCACCAGGTATCTTTGAAACTCAGTTCTCAAGTTTGGGGCCAGCTCTTGACCAATTAACTTTTTTTTTTAAAGACTTTATTTTTAAAAATAAAGTAATCTCTACACCCGCCGTGGGGCTGGAACTCACAAGCCTGAGATCGAGTCCCATGCTCCACTGAGCGAGCCAGCGAGGCGCCCCCAGACCAATTAACTTTTTTTGTTTGTGGTTTGGTGGAATGTCACTCTTTTCTTGATGTAGCCACTCAGAAATGTGGCGACGGGGAGAACATGTAAACCGTTTCGATACGTCT
This sequence comes from Spilogale gracilis, assembly GCA_004023965.1. Taxonomy (NCBI): domain Eukaryota; kingdom Metazoa; phylum Chordata; class Mammalia; order Carnivora; family Mephitidae; genus Spilogale; species Spilogale gracilis. Next base: position 27,041 of record PITA01005352.1, read on the forward strand.
GAGACCACGTCAGGGGCCGGCAGGCAGTCATCGTGCCCCCTCGGTGGTGTTCCCCTTACGCAGACCCCATTAATCACACAGAGCCGTCTGGGGATGGGCTGCACCCTCCTGCTGCTGCTTCCAGGTCCAGCAGCCATCCTCCCCGTGGCCCTTCCTCCCTGGGTATCGCTTTCGAGAACATTCTTCTTATTCCTGCCATTGCGGCATACGGTACCACACGCACACACTGAGCGGGTTCCCAGTGTGCACACTCACTGGCCGTCTGGCTCATCACCTCGCAGAGTCACAACCACAGAAATGGAATAAAGAAAAGAGCCCCGCGCAGGAGCGAAGGTGCAAAGAGCGTTTTACCAGCGCGTGGGGGTCAAGAGGCAAAAGTTACTGGCCGTCCAGGGCCTGCACCCTGGGCTCGAGGGTCCGTAGGCAGGCGAGTTAGTGCAGGCGTCCGTGAACTGGGGCCGCAGGCACAGCGCCCACCACCTGTCTCGGGAGCGCTGAGCAGGCCGACACAGAAAGTGCTGGAGCAACGGCAGCGATCATTTGCATGTCCCTTTGGTAATGCAGTCAACGGGACGGACAAGCAGCCATGGACCCGTGTGTGTGAGACAGATGACCAGCCATGGCCCTGGCCGTGTGTGTGTGTGTGTGTGTGTGTGTGTGTGTGTGTGTGTTATCTGAACTAGACCATGCCATGGAAAATCGGACGATAGCTCTGAGAGAACAGTCAGTGTTTCAAGCACGGCACTCGGCCTGTTTCCACAGTAGGTATACGGCGACAAGGTGTGAAAGAAAGGTTCCTGGCTTAAGAGAGAGCGAGTGACAGAACGACACTGACTGGAGGGCTACCCCCGGTCTGGGATGGGCACACGCTGCCTGTCACCGGCCACACAGTGCAGACCGTAGCCCGAGCCCGTGACACTGTGGACAGACGGTGGCTCCTACTGTCCCTTCACTGGGGAACTGGAAGGCTCGCCCAGCGGTAACATCACAAGGTTTTCCGACGACCCTGACGTCAGTCGGAAAACCTAAAACCCTTGGGAAGCTGCACGCCACTTTAGTCCTCAGACCCGGTCAGCAGCTGTGGGAGCGCAAAGCGCTTCTGTTCCCCTTTGGGCTTCATTTCTTGAGAATACTTCTCTTCCAAAGCAAGGACTTCCAGTGCCTGCTGAGTCCTGGGAATGATATAACCGTTCCTTCCATGTTCTTTGGGGGTCCAGATTCCTGTCTCTCGGCAGCTGAGGACGCAGACCCAGAGAGCGCGGCCCACACTCAGAGCCAGATGATGCCTACACCTGCTGACTCCTTGCCCACCACGGCTTCCACAGGCCCTTAGCTGCTCGCGGCCCCTTGGAAACGAGCCCGTCACATCAACCTCGTCCAGGCCCGTGTCTGTGCCGATGTGGCCCGTCGTGGGCAGGCACGCTTTCCTCCAGCTCTCAGAGAAGCCCGCAGCCCACGGTGGGAAGTCACAACTCCTCGAATTAGGGAAACAGAAGCCTGATGAGAGAAAACGGTTTGTGTTTCCAAAACTGCTTGGTGGGGGAAAGGGTTGTGTCCCGGGCATCCCATGGCACTTTGCTCCTCACGTGCTGGACACATGCGTCACTGAACGCCGGACCTCAAAGGAGGTGGGGGGGGGCTCTGCACAAAGGTCTGGGGAACAGTATGTATGTGGAGAGGACGTGTCACCAGTGAACAGTCAGACCGAAACCACAAAAACACGCCCGAAAGCAGCTCTTTTGCGTTGAAAGCCTCAGAATTAAACACCAAAACAAAAAAACCCAGGATGTTACCCAGAGATTAAAAATAATCAGCAGCTACAGCTCAGAGGCTTTTTTTCTGAGACCTATTTTAAGCGAATACTCACTTTGTCTACACCAGCACTCAAAATATAATTCCCCTTTTTGTTCCATTTCAAGGCGAAGATGGGGCCTTTGTGCTGCCCTAAGGTGCTGGCCAGGTTGCCTGTTAGGTAAAGAAACAACAAGCAGGTGGGCGTCCAGGCACGGTCTGCTGGCTGCCGATGACCCGGCGGAGCGGTCTCCCACCACGTGACCAGCACGGCTTACCGTCTTCGGTCCATATTCTCGCAAAGCCATCGTAGGAACCTGTGGCCAACAGTGTCCCGTCGCTCTGCAGGCCAGAAACACACACAGCGCCAGCAGCTTAGTGGACGCAGAGCCGGCCTCTGCCCAGCCCTGGGCCGAGAACGGCCTCGCTTCCGACACCGGCTCCCGGGGCAGAGACTAGCGGCCCCCCACCCTCGGACAACCTCGGCCCACACTGCTCTGACCACACACTGCGCGGTCCTCTCGGGCCAGAGGGGGAACGAGGAAAACGCACCCTGACCCATCAGCCCGGTGACAGCCCTCCTCGTACCCCACAGGAGGGGACAGTGAGACCTGGAGTGACCGAAGAAGCTGCTGAAAACACGTGTGCACACGAGGGGCTCGTGACGCAGGGACAGCGTGCAGAGGCGTGGAGCACCCACGGCAAAAGCAGTGAGCTGGATGGTCCCCTTTCCTGGGCCACAAGGCACCTCTCGCCTGCAGAGCAGGCTCCCCCCGTGCAAGCAGCAGGCGCCCCTCGCCCAGGGGCAGAAAGCGAGGCCTACTGGGCACCCAGCCCGTCGTCTGCCCTACGCAGCCTAGCTGGACGCTCCCTGCCAGGCGAGAGCATCCCTGGGGTAGGGGCCCCGCGGGGCCCCGTGTCTACGCACCCCCGTGCAGAGCCGTGTCTGCACCCCACGGGGCCTGGCCAAGGCGTGGGCTGAGCTGGGGCTGTCGGGGGGGGGGGGGCGGGTAGAGAGGGCAGCATGTGCTCACATTCCAATCCAGTGAGGTCACGTCCTTGTTACTCGGGACGTCGTGTCCTCCTTCCCGTATACAGTGCCTCAGCACGAGCTGCGTGGGGCCCCCGTTGCTATTCTCGTTAAGGTTCCATATTCTTGCCGTCGAGTCCCCGGATCTGTGGGAAGAAAACGCACACACATTCAGCGTCCCATTCAAGCGTGGACAGAGCCCGTCAGCCTTTCTCAGGTGCCTGAGTCAGGTATTTCTGGCTGTGGTCTTGTGTCTTCTTAATCCCGCTCACTTGGCTGTCTTTTTTGCCTCATTTTTGTTACTCTTATTTTAATTTTTTTTTTCAAGTAGGCTCCACAGCCAAGCGTGGGCTTGAACTCACACCCTGAGATCAAGCGTCGCATGCACGGACTGAGCCAGCTGGGCGCCCCTTAGCAATTTTAAACATCTTTGCGCTGCCCCCCACCCCACGGTGAGCACGGGGCGGAGCGAGGACTTCCTTACCACCCGGGGAGGAGTGCAGCGCAGACGGCGCGAGGGGGTGGTCTGCACTCCAATGAGAGGGGAACACGGATTCCACAAAGGAGAGAACGTCTCGGGTCTCTTGGGACATCCCTGGCCTGGCATCCTTACCCCGAAGCAAGGAGATCACTGACAGGGTTCCAGGCACAAATGAACACCTCAGACTCGTGGCCCCGAAGGACTGTGGCTTTGCTGGGCGGGATCTCAACGTCCCCATCTATTTCCATGGGCTTCGAATGATTATCTGTCACAGGAAACAAGGAAAGACGTGGCTGACCGGGACAGAAAAGAAATGCATTCTCGGGGCACTTGAGTGTTGGAGACACCTTCTTTTTATTTATTACTTTATTTAAATTCAATGAGTCAACTGATAGTACATCACCAGTTTCAGATGTTGTGTTCAATAAATGATCAGTGGCGTACAATGCCCAGTGCTCATACCATGACGTGCCCTCCTTAATGCCCGACCCCCACCTAGCCCACCCCCCATCCACCTCCCCTCCAGCAACCTTCGGTTTATTTCCCAGACTTAAGAGTCTCTCGTGGTTTTTCTCCCTGATGAGGTCCCATGCAGTGTTCCGTCCTTTCCCCTACGATCCGCTTATGAATGAAACCATGTAACTGTCTCGCTTTGACAGACACACCTCCCTTTTATGTACTAGGTAATATGACCTCTGACGACCGTAATGCTATCATGACTTTTGTGCAATTCAGTAAACGTATTATGTTTCCTTATTTCAAAGGTCTTCTTATTCTGCATAACAAGGCCATGCTAAAGAATCATGACCACAAGACTGGGGAGGGATGACGAGGGAGCTCGGTCAAGCCCGAAGGTTCCTATTCTCCCGACGGGATGAGACATTTTATCTGTGAGCACCCTTCTGAGGCTATTACCTCTTTACGGGGAGCACAGGCATCACTCTCCCAGCGCGCGCCCCACCCTGCGCCCCATCTGCAAACGTCCTTGTGTTCTCGGGACCCGTTCTGCTGCTGTGCCGTTCTGCCGCTGGCTGCAGCTGCCTCTCTATCAGGCTCCTTACGTGGAGCGGAGTGGGCAGGCTTTCTGTCCAAAGCAGCCCACCCTGGACGACTCATGGGATCTGGGCTCTGAATTCCCAGGGAGGCCTGGTGACTGTGGAGACAAGCATGCTAAATGCCATCAAGACAACCATCCTGGAAGGCAGCTGTTTTGACCCACATGACAGGACACAGAAGATTCCTGAAGGTCAAGATGAACGATCACTTCTGAGACCCATCTGGCCTCAGCCGGCCTTACAGCCAGTGACTACAAATAGTAGGCGGCCCAGGCTTCAGGAAAGAAAGGAAAAGGAAGGCTGATGTGCCCGGGAGGAGGGGGCAGCAAGCCCTCAGGTGTGCTCTCTGGAGAGTGACAGGTAAGCCACAGGGCGTGTACTCGTCTCTATGCAGCTACATCCCGTGAATAAGATTTTCTTTTCTTTTCTTTTCTTTTTCTAGTAGGCTCCCTGCCCAGCGTGGAGCCCAGTGTAGGGCTTGCACTCATGACCCTGAGATCAAAACCTGAACTGAGATCACGTGTCAGAAGCTTAAATGAGTGCCCCATTCATTAAGAGCCAGCCTTCCACAGCCTGTTAGGTTTTCTTAACATTTCTTTCTTAACGTTAAATCAGTACCATTTAAAAACTTGCAAAATTTCTATTGGCAAACGTACACATTTCTTGAGGTTCACCAATGACAAACCCGTTTCAGTGATGGAAGACTAAGGAAACGATGACCCTGGGCTTCTTCCAGTCTCATTTTTGAGAACCCGAGGGCTGCGTCCCTTTGTGAGTGGACAGGCACTGAGCGATCTGCAGCACGAGCCGCGTGTTCTTCTTCCCCGCCCCGCAGTTGGGACCTGAGTAACAGTGAGGATGGAGACTGCGGGGGGGGTGGGGTGGGGGGAGTCTTCCACTTCTTTGCTACACTCATGGCCTCTAAGTCATCCCACTCACTGTAAGCTAAGCTACAGCCGATCTGGGTTCTCCGTCTGACGCTGGACTGGATTCTCTAGTGAAGGGAATTCGTTACCTGGTGCCCGTGGACAAGAACTCGCCACAGGACTTGGCTGTAAGCGGCAGCCCCGTCCGAGACAGCAAGCCAGCGAGGCACAGGTGCGCAAGCCACACGCGCGCACACACGTCCATGGACACACGGGGACGTGACACACACGTAATGCACACACGCGCACGCACACCAGCATGGTTTGAACTCAGACCCGGAAGCACTCTTTGAGTTAACAAGCCACCTATCAGAGTGGAGTCAGGTGGTCTGAGCGGCCGCGTCCTTTAGGGCAATTACACGACAGAGACTAAGCACCCAGCATTTTGAGAGGACCACACAGGGCCACACCTGCTGTCTGGGGCCCACTGCCCTCTCTAACCATGAACTTGATCAGTACAGCAAAGCCAGCCCAACACACTCAACACCGAAGGCCGGACAGAGGACCAGGGGCCTCCATGAACGAAACCCTCTGACGTCCAACGGTAATCATGCAGCACATCTGGCTGCTGCACAAAACGAGTTCTCTGAGCAGCATGACCTTCTAGAATTGAGGTCGTGTGCACCAAGAGAGTCTTGTCCGAGGAATTCGATGAGAACAGAGCATGTGCAGCTCTTCCGAGCCAGGATGCCGCCAACACCGGGACCGAGACACACGGGCAGCAAGCGGAGCTGGAGTCTGCGAGCCTCCCACACACTCGGGAGAGAAAGCACCAGAAGCCCGCTCCCTCGTGGAGCCCGCACGTACTTATTGCGTGTGCACCGTTCTCCTCGCCGTTCACCGTGGCCTCTCCGTTCTTTGGTGGGTGCTGCTGAGCCACGGCCGCCGGGGCTGCCGTGGCCGCTGTCGCTGCTGCTGCTGCTGCCGCCGCCGCTGCCGCACTGGCCTGCTGCTGGGCGAGCTTCTCCCGGAAGGCCTGCTGCCGCGTCTGCACCACGTCTGGCATCACAGCATCGATCAGTGACAGGGACTCTATGGGGCGGCCGTCGAACACCGTGCCATCCTGGAGAGCAAGCCAGAGAGGATGGCTGTCAGCTCCCCACGCTCCAGGCCCGGCAGAGGCGGGACCCAGAGCAGTGCCCAGGGAGCCCGGGCGGGCCAGGCACGGGGACGCGATGACCGGGGACACTGCGCAGCCGCAAAGAGTCATCTAGCCCCCAAGGGTCAAGAAGCCCTTCCCAGACACCAGAATAAGCAGGGTAAGTCTGTGAACAATGACCCTCCTATGAGGAAGGGGCAGCTCTGTGGAAACCTCAAGACCAAATTACAGATTTCGGCACCATTCAGTTTGATCCCTCGTACACCCGTCCATCTGACTTAATAAAATATTGATCTGCCGCCACTGCGGTTCAGGGTATAGACTGAACACAGCCGCGAGGCTCGTGATACTTGGGCGACAGCACTGTGTAGTCCCCATATGTGTTTTTTCAACTGGTTTTGATCCTCTGCTGCTAGCTGCAATGAAAAAATTCCCATGCACAAAAACTCAGGAGGAAGTCTTTCCTTAGAAATTGCTCCAAATGTTAGAGCCAGGCAAGAAAGTCAGTGCCCCGGGGCTGTGGATGCTGGAAATGCAAACATGTTTTTGCATATTCTGAAGTCCAATTACTTTGGAAATTAGGAAGAAGTGAACGCCGCGTTTCAGCTAGACACAACCGAAAATGACACATGACATAGAAAGTGACTTCTGGCTACCATACAGTACTACACTTGGAAAACAAGGAAACGAGGAAACCCTAGAAAATGTCACAAGAAGCTGGTCACCTCATCAGCCACCTTCATGCTTCAGTTCTGGCCATCGTCACGCCTCAAATGGATGACTACTCAGCAAAAAGTAGGAACTGCCCAGGATAATGAGACAGCTCGTGGTTTAAGCTGACAGCACGCTACTGCTTAGGGACCGCAAGCCCACGTCACAGACGAGACGCCCTCTGTTCACCTCTAGACATGCTGGCCTTTGGCAGTGAGGAAGACAGGCCACCAGGGCTTCTCGACAGACTGAAGAGCTAGAAACCGGGGCCCAGAGACCTTGAGCGGCAGCAGTCCTGCAAGACCTGAGAGCTGGTGGGGGGGCCTCTGGGGTCACTCGCTCCTGTCCCCGTATTTACCTGTTTTGTGGCAAAAGATGCCAGGCGGGGCCTCAGGGGGCTGGTGGAACACCACCTCGGGGCACCCATTCTAAGGAGGAAGAAGGAGAGGGCCACGTCCAGGGAAGAACGTGCACAGGCCAGGCAGAAACGCGGGGGTTTTCATAAAACGGGTGGAGGAACACAGGTGACTGAGTACAAGACAAATTACTTTTGTACTTCTTTCTTTTTTTTTTTTTTCCACTTTTGTACTTTTTAAAAGCTGAAGAGAAAGCAGAGGAAGATAGGCTAGCAAGGAGGAGGTCCATCTGAGGCGAGGGAGGTGGCAGGGATGCAGCAGCTGCATGGCGTGGCCGTGGCGGGTCTCCGAGCTCTCCCACGATCGCCGGCTGTGCAGGCTGGGCCCAGGCCGCTGTCCCGCACCCCGGGAGCACGTACCTCATTGATGCTGATCTCGGCCTCCACATACTGCAGCCCCTTCTGCAGGATGGAGATGAGGGCAGCCGGCGGTACCAGTGTCCCGTTGATGTTGGACTGGCTGATGTGGCTCTCGATACCGAATGTGAACGCCGAGTGGGAAAAACCTGCCACGAGAGACAGAGAGGGAGCACAGAGTTCCGTGAGGCCAGAGATGCAGGGTGGCGGGAGGGCAACCACAGAGACCCAAAGGTGGCCCCACTGATCTCAGATGCTCCTGGTTAGCTGGGAGGGGCGGGGCTTAGGGGGTAAAGGCCTGGTGGTAGACGCGGACCTGGAAGGGAGACGGGAAGTGATGCCCACGAGGACGGAGAAACCGCTCTAGAGGTGGAACTGTTTCGGTGTCCCTAATGCCAAAACGGAGCATAGTGTGCCCTGGATAAATGGCTGCTTTTAGTATTTTATTTATTCGACACAGAAAGAGCACATGAGTAGGGGAGCATCAGAGGGAGGAGCATGGAGCCCGATGTGGAGCTCGATCCCAGGACGCTGAGATCCGACCTGAGCCGAAGGCGGACGCTTCAGCAGCCGAAGCTCTGTGAGCGTCCCGGCCCACCTGCGGGGCACCCGGGGCGCCTGTCTGGAGTCAGGCTCCGAGGGCTCATGGCAGGCTGGGGCCACGGCGGCACACGAGCACACACGCGAAGAAAAAGAGACCATCTGGGATCCACTGGGGTGGCTGGAGTCATTTTATCTAATAATCGGTACCTTTCCCTGGGTTCTGGGACCCTGGCCCCTCCCCTCCTTCCCTCCACACGTCAGGATACAAAACAATGCCTACTTCAAGAAAGGGAGGCAACAGGGCAGGGCGGAAGAGATGCTGGGGACCCACTTCCTCAAGCAGAGTGAGGGGGCATCCTATGGCCGGAGCTCCTGGCTGCAGCAGCCTGCCCTGCAAGGGAAGGGGGCAGCCCAGTCTGCTGGGGGTGCCATCCCTTTGCTCGGTCTGGGGCAGTTTGGGAGCCGGGGAGCTGGAAAGCCTTGTGGGGTACAGGCCTTTGTGAGTAACCAGGACCCCAAGCTTGGCTTCCTGGCTAGAGGTGGAGTGGGGCCAAAGGCACGCCCCCTCGCTTGTGAGGAGGGGGAGTCCCTCGAATCCCGCTCCCGGGGGGGTCCCCTCCACAAGCACCCCCTACCACCACTGGCTCACCCTACATGCAAGTAGGCTGCATGGGGCTCCCCAGGGTAACCCGCTGCCGGCCTGCGAGGCCTCACGCACGGCCCCCACACTCACGCGACCAGCACCCCACCTTCAGGAGCCAGACTGGCAGGGGCATCACAGGGCCCCGCCTTCCCGCTGATTCCACAGCGGCTCTCTGCCTTCCCTGAGCAAAATACAAGCAGCCGTTGCAATAACCACCGCGCTCAGCAGATGGGAATGTTCCTCCGTGCAAGGAGCTTTCTGAGCTTGCATTCTCCTCTCCTCTTCTCTGTGGACTCCTGCTCCTCAAACCACCCATTCATCCCCCAGGGCCTGGTTCTAAGGACTGCGTAAAATGCATCCTTTCTCTCTTTCCTCGAGTCCTGGGCCAGCTCAGGAACCGGTAGGCTCGGCTGCTCGGAGGACGGGGACTCAGGGGCCGGACCGCTTGCGCTGACCCACTCACCGGGGGCCGGAAGCCAAGGCGCTGTATGCCCGCTTCCCCTCTGCCTTCGACCTTGCCCCGACCCCTCAGGCTAAGACAGAACCACCAGCCTGTGGCGACCAATGCCTCTGGCCTGGCTGGGGCTGTGCTGCACCAGAAGTCTTGTCGCCAAGCTTTCCTCCATCATGTTTCCAGCGTGGTGCAGACGCGGAAAACCCCAGGTCAGAGGCGGGAGCAGGACCCCACAGATCCTGGCCTGACTCCCCCTTGCCTGGAATGGGCACCACACGCTCGGGGCCACAGGGATGTCCTCCTGTTAAGAACTCTGACCTCATCCTGGCTGGTGACCCCACTCCCGGGGCCCCCGCGTCCTCTCCCTGTCTGTGTCTCCCCTGGCGAATAGGGCACAACGCTGGACTTCAACGGCCGTTTCTGCTTTTCCTGGCATCTCTCCAAAGTCCCCAGCACGGCCACAGCCACCGCGGGCCTCCTAAGAGCAGCGGCCGCCCTTCCTCACCCGGCACCTGCTCTGGCCAGGCAGTGCCCCAAGCCCTTGCCAAGACTTCCCTCAAGCCTCCCGGTCCCCCTGTGCCTTTGCCACCCCAAGTGCAGCGTCCCCTTCTACCGGCAGGTCTCGAGCTCCTGCGGGGTCCCCGGCAGACCCTGGGCACTCAGCCATAGGACTGCGGTGGCCATCCAGAGCCAGGCAGTGCAACGCCACTCGGCCCAGCAAGCGAGCCCACCGAGACACGTGTCCCGAAGCCGCCCACGGAGCCCGGCGCAGACAGCCGATGCAGATTCCTATGGAGGCCGGCGGCCCTCTCGGTGACTAACGGCACAAGTGGGAAACAGATGTCAAGCCTCGGCTCTGTGTCTTAGTGTGTCCAGCCGGCAGCTGTACCTAAACCCCGCATACTGCGGCACTCACAGGTAGACACTTCTCACGGCTCTGGAGGCCGGGAAATGCACGATCAAGGTGCCAGACGTGTCTGAGGGCTGAATGCTGCACAGTCGGCTGTGTTTTCCATGTGCTCACACGGCAGAAGGGGCGAGCTAGCCCGGGGGCGTGGTCCTCCTGCATCAGGACGCAGACCCCATTCATGACCATTCTGTCCTCACAAGTGCACCATCTTCCAAAAGCCCCGCCCCTGAATGCGATCAGCAGAGGGTGAGGGTCTGGACAGAAGAATCTGGGGAGACCTGAGACGCAGTCTAGCAGGACATCTTCTTCCTCCATGCCTTTCTGCTTCAGCCTCTCGAACTCCGGCCAGACAGTTGCTACTTCCGCACAGAAACAGCAGGCTCTGACCCCCTTCCTGCCGTGAGGCAAGGCTGGGCATTCGGTGTCCGTGACCTTCAAGGGGGCCGTCCCGCCAGCGCTGCACAGGCTCACACACAAGGACGGTAACGACGGGAGAACGTAGGTGACTGCGGTAAGGCTCACGCATATGATGAGGCAGGAGCAGAGTTTTAATTCTCGCGACAGGTTTCCTCTGCCTGAACACCCACAGGGACGGGATCCAGAGGCCTCCGGTTCCCTGGGCGGGTGCCAAGTCTGTCTCCCAGAGCAGGCCGGCTTCCAGCGGCCACGGGCGCGGCGCGGGGAACTTGCAGAGGACGAGCTGCAAGCCCACTTCTCACCCAGCGCCCCACCAGGTCCCTGACCTCCTTCGGCATCTGGTGTTTAAAGGCCACAGAGGAGGTCCGGCTGCGTCCGTTTCTGATGTCTGTGCGTGCTAGGACTTTGAGGGGCAGACGTCACTCCTCGAGCACGGTGCCGACAACACTCAGTTGAGGCCCGCTGCAAGAACGGGACGGGACAGTGCAGTGGAACCCGGGCTGTGGGAGTCCCCCGCGGCAGAGGGCGGGGGGGCAATCGCTAGAATGAGCCGCCCCCTCCCAGAAACAAAACGATGCCCGAGCACATGAGGGTGCACAGGAGTGCCACGAGGGGGACATGTGATGAACACTTGTGTCCTCTGTTGCGGGAACAGAAAATCGTGACTGGAAAACAGGTGTCTTCATTAACACGCGCGGCAAGGACCCATGTCACCGCTGAGACCGGCCCTCCCTTTCGCTTATACATTTACAGGAGCTGCAGTCTCTCTGGGCGGATCTGTAAGCAGCCTCGAAATCAACAGTCTTTTCATCCATTTGTTGTGAAGACTTTCTTCTTGACTTCCGGCCAACCTGATTTCAGCGAGGCAAGCAGGACGGTGAGGAGCGCTGGGTCCGTCCTCAGTCCCCCACTGAGTGCCTGGACCGGGTCACTTCATTTGGCTGGGCCTCTTTCCTTTTCTGTGCTGTGGGGATAAAATGTGCCTCAAGGAGCTGCTGGGAGGACCAGAAGCGAGAGCAGCAGGCCTGCACACATTTCTGAATCTAGAGAAGACCACGGACTGGGGGAGCTTCCCTCTCCACTTTCCTCGTCTGTATGGTAGGACGCGGGATGAACCCATCACTCACACACCCTGCAGTCCTGACGCTCATTCACCGCAGGCCACGGAAGCGAGGCCTCCCCACATACTTGCTCGTAGGCCCCGGTTACCCAAGCTCTGCCCGGCGCCCGCTAGGACGACTGGCATCTCCAGGCGGGACGCTTCTGCTTGGGGTGGGCCCAGCCTCCAGCAGCAGCGGCACCCCTCTCCTCCCTGGCAGACTCCGGGATGAGGCGGCGACCCGTTTGCGGTCCGCCAGAGCGGTAGGACGCCTGCGCCTCGTACCACTTCAGCCTTCGACGCTTCTCTTCTCCTAAAGCGACGTCAGAAGGAACAAAGCACGTTATGTGAACGATGAAGACGGGGACTCAGCACTGGCCCAATGGCAGGCATGGACGTTGTGAAAAAGGAGGGGAACAAAGAGCCGGGGCGCCTGGACGGAAGACCTGCATGAGGGCTAGGCGCCGGCGTCCCTGGCGTGTGACACTCAGCCAGCCTGGAGTCATTACTGAAGCAGCGGGCTGGCCACCTACTCAGGAAGAAATATCCGCGACAGCTCCCGATGGCAGGAGATGCGGCTACGGTGTGACGGACACCGGGGCCAGGCCCTTCCCTGCTGGGGGAGCACCGTCCCGTGTGTCGCCTGCCGAGCAGCCCCTCTGGCCGCTCCCGGCCGGATGCCCGTGGCGCATCCTCTCAGGCGTGCCCACCCAAAACATCTGCGGACAATGTCTACCTGAGCCCGCCACGGCTGGGGAGCAGCCACCTGGACAAGCGAGAGCCCCGAAGGACGCGGTGCATGGCCTACTCACACTGGTGCTTGATTCAGAAACACAATGCCCGAGGGACTGAAAAACAAGTGACCCTCTGTGCGCGCGTGCTCGGAGTGCAGGCAACACACAGAAACGGGAAACGACTGGCGCAGGGGAGGGTGTCTCCAAGAGGAAAGAGGGTGCAATCAGGAGCAAGCGGCAGAGGCTTGAAACAAGCGCGGCGCTGGATAGGAAGTGCGGCAAGACCTTCAAGACTAAATTCCTTGCTGTTTTCCTCCTGAGACAGGGAAAGAGCCTGTCCATGCATCTGTCTCACCCAACGATGCAGTAAAAACGGATTGGAAAGAAAGCAAGTACATGTTCGCTGTTTCTTGCAATTATCATGCCGCTAAGCCGTACCTCTTCCCCAAACGGCTTCACAAGCCACGGCCGGCAGGTGCACAGCTGAACCATTCCGCCCAGTTCACGCACACCCGATTCACCAGCAAAACCTGCTAAGTTTTCACTCTGTGGCCCTTCAAAATCCTGCTCATGTGGTGGAGGGAAGCACACGTGTAATACTCATGGCCGCTGTGAGGGTGGATGTGCATCTCAGCTGAGATACCGGCGGCACTAATCTGAGGCGTCTTTAAAAGCAGAGTCTTTACTAAGTATTTAATGAATTTGCATGCTTGGAATACAGACAGCCACCTGAAGCCAAGGGGCATGTTTAATTCTAATTGTCTAGATCAGGGGAAGGCAAAGCGAGGCACCCAGGCCAAGTTTGGCCCACTGCTTGTATTTGCAAATAAAGTTTTATTGAAACTGAGAGCAACAAAAGCGTGCTGTCTCTAAGCCCCTCCCCGTCTGTGGGATTTTGCGCTAGGAGCCCAGAGGCACAAGACGCTCTTCTAGTCTGTCTGACAACGTGGGGGCAACAACGGCAGGGGACAACTAGTGAGGGCTTGCTCTGTGTCAGGCTGTGGCATGTAAGAATTACAGATGCTACGATGTCACACAAAACCGTCACAGTATCCTCCCGATTCAGCATGCGGAGTCCGGCGTTTTCCTTTTCAAGAGCCATCAAGAGCCTGCAGGCCCGGGCAAGACCCCTCACCTGAGCCTGGGCCTGGCAGCCCCTGGCACCCAGCAGTGAGCCGAGGCATCTCTCGGGGATTCCCCGGGTGCCTCGGCTCGAAGCACATACCTGCTCCCTGCTTCCCTACCCTGCCTGCTTATTCCGGTCTCCTGGTCTAGAACAGGGGTTCCTGGCTGGCGAGGGAGGCGATTCCGTCCCCTCGGGGCAGACACAGGCAATGTGTCAAAAAGACATTTTTGGTTGTCACAGGGGTGTGTCTGTTGGGAGGGAGTGCTACGGGCATCTAACAGGGACAGACCAGGGATGCTCAGCGTCCTGCAGCGCAGAGAACAGCACCCCATGACAAAAAGGGGGCTGGGCAGGGTTTCCACAGTCAGAGGTCAGGAGCGCCAGCTCCCGAATGCCCACCTGTCACCACCGTGGACACCTGCTCAGGTGGCCTTGCTCCGTGGAGGCCCCTCTTGTCCCTCTCAGGAGGGAATGACTGCTGTCTCTCTCCTGACTCCCACAGTGCCCAGCACTCCCCACCCTGCTGCATCGCCAGCTCCCGCAAAGACAGAGCCTCCTGAAGGGAGGAAGCCCACCTGGGCCCCCTTCCTTACGCGCAGAGCAGGCAGCTCAGGGCAGCACATGTGGCTGCAGGTGGAGGGGCGTGGAGGAAAGTCGAGGAAGGCTGAGAGAAAGCGCTCAGGCTGACGGGAGAGGAGGGGCAGTAAGCAACGGCACGGAATGGAGTCCTCACTACCTTCAGAATCCGAGACTTGAAGGAGAAGGACAAGAGTGAAGGATCTGGGTCCGACAGTATGAGAGAAGTAAAACAGTCTTTAAACAAATCTGACTGCCAAAGAGGTTAATAGTTCAAAAAAGCACCAAAGATGACTCTTGGCCATATGCAGACCTGTATTTGAGATTACAGTATTTGAGAGTAAGAAGGTAAGGACACTCGGTAATTATGTGGATTAGCCCTTTCCCTGGGGCTAACGTGGATTAGCTCAGGGCTGGCAACGACGTACGAGTTAGTCTGATGCAGTCCGTGTCACCGGTAAGGAAACTGAGTCACAGAGCAGTTAAGTGATTCCCCCAAGGGCAACAGCTCGGAAGTCGCCATCTGACCCCCGAGTCCACGCTCTTAATCCACACGCAAGACACTCCTGAGATGTGTTAGGAAACCTCAAAATGATTCAAAATGGTGCCTTTTTAAAAAAGAGAAAAGCTTTCTCAATAACCCCATTTATATTACGCTTTTCAGCCCCGTCAGCGGCAAACCAGGTCTGCATTGCAAACACGAGGCTGAATGCCTTCTGTGTTACACAGAGCAAGCAAAGATGAGCCGTATCTTTCGACGACACCCCCCAGAGAGCGCGGGCTAGGGGTCAGAGAGACCGCAGGCCGACGGGTGCAGACGGAGCCGTGCAGGCACCGGGCCTGGTGCTCGCCTACAACGACGGCGCCCTCCACTCCGAGGCCCGGGTGCATCCTCATCTGCTCCCCTGGCTTCCTTCTCTCACAACAAGTAGGTGGAATTCAACAATTTCCAAGGTCCCTTTCAGTTCTAAAATTCTATGCTGAGGTTAAAAACGACCTGAGTGCACCCTCAAACCCAGAAGATTTTAATTTAGAGAGGTGACTGAGGGGACCACGCAGAGGGAGGGGTACATGCCGTCGAAAGAGGAACCGGTGACTTAGGATTCCCGAGAGGTGGGGCCCCCGCCACACCACGCGGGGCCACACGCAGGGACCAGGAAGTGGCGGAGATAGAGGACGGAACTGGCACTGACTTTTATGTGTACCACGGAGGAGCAGGAGCTGGGTGGGGATGTCCCCTGTGGACAGGAACTAGAAACACACTTCAGGGCCTGTGGTTGGGAGGTTTGTAATTTGGCATACCAGTGGGAGCCACCCTCGCGAGGGAGAGCGGTGCACAGCCCGGGCTATCAGTAGCGGCCTGGGGCTCCTGGGCGCCTCCAGGGCTGCTGGTGGATGCCCTGCTCTGATCTCCCGGGCCCCGTGGACTGCTCATTTATGAGGCAGCACTCCCTTCTGCGTCTGTGAACATTGACGTTCCTGTAACATCCCGCTTCACGGCAGAGCCCGGGTTTCCCTCTTCTGCAAGTTTTCCCCACCCGGGCTGCAGCTGCCCGGCCCCCAGCCCGCCCGCCCCCTGCGCGGGCACAGCAGGGACTAAGGGTGATGGAGGCTGGGCAGGGGTGGGGGCTGCAAATAAAGATGTGAGGGAGGCCAAGGGCGACGGTGTGGGAGCGGGGCCGGACGGATCGGAGGGACGCACAGACGGAGCTCCACGCTGTCGACATGAAATGCACACCCTCATCTTTGGAAGCTACTCCGCTGTGGGTTCATGTCTCCTTTTTGGAAGTGACAGACTAGTCTCTCCAGAGGATGACCCTTTCTGCCCAAGAAGCAGTTCTTACCTTACGGAAACTCAGCGTCTACCCGCGGTAAGAAGCATAAACTATGTGGAGAACTCTTTTTGATGTTTTAGTCTCAAATGCACGTGTGCGTATCAGTTTTATGATTCTTTGTCTTAAAAAAAAAAGTCGAGACCCGTCACTTTCCTTCCAGATTCTCTGACACCCAGCCACAAAAAGCTGAGTGCAGCGAGAGCGTTTTTATGGGCTGCAGACCTGCTCTAGCTGACCTGCCATAACACGGGATTTGGTGTGAAATGGAACTGCCTTGGACGGTGCCCAAAAGAAATACCAGAAGGACCTCGTTAAAATAGGGTTTCACTTCTAACATCTGGCCTGGACCCCAAGGGTGGCGGCGGAGTACAGCACAGGCCTCTGACCGCCGCAGACCGTGCGCCCTGCCAAGATTTTCACATCCTCCCAACACGGGAAACGTCCAGGAGGGGAAAGCATTAGTCAGGTTATAAACCAAGGTCGCTGCTTCCTCCCTGGCCAACAACTGGCTCGTGGAGAGGCAGCCTGGCGAGGGAGGCCGCTGTCCGGGCCTGTCCCTGCGGCTCCCCAGTGCCCCGCGGCGCCGCCTGCCGGCACCGGAGCCCTGCAGCCCGAACCCCCGCCGATTCGACCTCCGAACGGGCCAACAGGAGCCCAGGCCGAGCCGGAGGTTCATCACTGACAGCACTCTTAACAACTAATGGAAGTTTACAAATTAACTTCCAAGTTTAGGAAAAACAGAGAAAGCAATCTGGAAGAGAGAGGCGGTATCTCACGTGAGACCACCTCATTCAACTGCTGCTGGCATGGCGGGGGGACGGGGTCACGCGACGTCTTCCAGCCCTTCTTCCTGCAAATGAGTTTTCGTGTGAATCCTCACGCTCCCACAATTCTGTAGCCCTGCTTCCTGAGCAAATCCAATTCAGGCACAGCCGCTGGCTCGAAGCGGTCTCGGCAGCCACCACTGGGATGGCCTGTCCGCGCTCGCTCATCCTTTACCCCCCACCTCCGGACGGACTTTCAGAAAGGAATCAAAGGCGTCCAAGCGCCCACGGCTCAGGGGTTTCCGTCCGCCGATGACCTGCGGCCAACCCAGCTTCCTGGTATTTTCTTGTCGTTCCTCCCCCGCCCCCACACAAGGAGACTCCTTCTCCCTAGACCCTTGGCCGGGCCTCAGGGCCTTTGTGAGCGCAGCTCCTGGATTTTGCTTGAAATGGTCTTTCCCTTGCCTTGCTTGCAAAATTCTGGCTCAAGACCCAGCTCAAACACCTTCTCCTCGTGCCCCATCGGAGGTGCTGGGCTCCCTCTGCACCCCGCCCTAGGTTAGGCTCACCAGCCTGTGACGGGGGACGCTCGCATATCTGTGCTCCTCCGTAGAGGGGAGAGGGAAGACTCCCTCTTCGGTCCCGTGCACCGCAGCGCCCTGGGCAGCACCACCACGCGAAGAGGTGACCACGGTGACGGCTGCTCTCTTCTGGGACATCGAGGCCTCTGATGGCACCCAAACCTCTGACAGCACCCCAAATAAGTTTAGGTAGCACAGGAGCAAACACCTTAAAATCTCGGTCATTTATTTTAATGTGTGTGGTGCAAATGCAGCAAGAGACCCGCACATTTCAGACCTGGTTCAGGTTAACTATTAACAAACTAATAAAATGTGGCAACCCGCTGCAGATGGGACACAGCTGAGGCTGCTGTGACACGGGAGGCCACAGAGTCTGCGGAGCGGAAAGGAAATAACACTCTACACACACACGGGCTGCAGGTAAGGGGGGAAGAAAGCCCGCATCCTGCTACGAGTCTCGCACGGAGGCCTGCAAACTAGATCCTGCTCATGGCTGCGCTGTGCTTCAAAGAGCGCACGGAGAGCTGTGACAGGCACTCAAGTGTGTAAACATGACAGAGAGTTCTCTGGGCCCTGCTCTAGGGGAGAGACTAGGCCTAGGGACTGGGGTCAAAAGGTCCCAAGGAAAGCATTTTTGGATCCGTCCACTTGTTTTCTGAGGCCAGCAGCGCCCGACACCTGACAAGGACAGTCACAAAGGAACGGGACACCCCAGTCTCTCCCAGTAAGGTAAGCACGCAGATACCAGAGCGGCATTAACAGACCAAGCTGGGCAACGTATAAAAAAGGACAAAATGTCCAGGCCAAGGGGCGTCCATTAGGAATTCAGGGTTGAAGTGAATCGATTTTTACCACATCACGAGGATCAAGAAAAATTGTTTAAAAGAGGAAGCTTCTGGAGCCTGGGGGCCCACTCCGGATCCTGGCTGCAGCGCTTCCAGCCATGAGGCGCGGGCACGTCACCGCCGGCCCGCAGTCTGGCTTTCCCACCGGGACACGCACGGGCGGCCGCATCTGCCTCCGAGGGGTGACGGCTTCACCCAGCAAGCACGTGGAATCACGGGTGGCACACGGTACGTGCTCAGTACATGCTAGTTCCGCAACCATGGGGACAGAAGCAACACTGCCAAGACAGAGGAGGGCTGCCTGCTGGAGGGGCACGGACGAGAACAGAAAATGGGGGCAAAGGAAAGACACTTGGGAAGATGACCAACAGAAGTTGTTCCTGGAGGGCAGGGGTGCTCGGTGATGGGGAAATGGCACCGACAATTAGTGGGATCATGTTAAGAAATGCCTGGGAGCTGTTCACCCAGAACAGCAGTCTGGAAGGCAAAGGAGAGCTTGGGGTGAAATCGATAAAAGACTGGGGAGGACTCCTGGACTGGGTGGGGGGGCCGGTCGAGAGGCAAGGGTGGACCCCCCAGGCTGGGGAGGGGTCGATACAGTGGTGAGGATGGACCCCCAGGTGAGAGGGCCAGTGGAGAGGTGGGGGAGGACCCCCAGGTGAGAGGGTCAGTGGAGAGGGGAGGAGGACCCCCAGGTGAGAGGGCCAGTGGAGAGGGGAGGACCCCCAGGTGAGAGGGCCAGTGGAGAGGGGAGGACCCCCAGGTGAGAGGGCCAGTGGAGAGGTGGGAGAAGACCCCAGGTGGGGGGGGGCACAAGGCTATGGAGGCCCTCTGGGTAGCCGGGGGGTCAGTGAAAGGAACGGGTGCCCCCTGGATACAGGAAAGAGCCAGGGTGATCCCACAGTCCAGATGAGTTGCTCGTCTGTCTGGAAGAATGGGAAGGGAGGAAGGTGGCAGAACTCAAATACAGGCCCGCGGCACACTTCTCGGTCACATGTGAGCTGCAGACCAGGCCTTTCAAAGTCCCCGTGCACGAACTGGGCAGCAGGCCCCGTGGCAAGGGGCCGCGGCATCTTGGCTAAAAGCCTTCTTGTCATCGCCAACTCTGAAAGACATGTACCTGAACAACTGTGACTTACAAGCCACGAAGGCATTTTCATTCCAACTGCTTTTCCCCCTTTAACAGTTTAATAAGCACGTGAATGACAAATTGTGACACTTGGCCTTTAGACACATACAATCAAAACAGTCAACTCTGAAAACACTAGGAAATCGCCTGGGAACTGGGGAGGTCGCCATGGCTGTATCTGGACGCAGAAAGAGCAACTTCACCACTCCATCTGTCGCCCTAAGGAGCTTTATCATCAAACCAGAACAGTATAGGACCAGAACAGACTCGTTTTGAATGAAGAGGAGCTTGTCTGCAACTAGCACCATTTCAGGAGGGCTTGTAACGAAGCCATGCACACGCACGGGAGAGTGAGCTGAGGATTGCAGCCCTCGGTTGGTATCGTGCAAAGGAACGTGTGTATTGCTTCTTGGGTGGAGGACTGGGAACTACTGATGCCACAAAGGTAGCTAGGGGGATGGTTTATGCTTTTCTCGATGAAAGGAAGGGGTATCACATTCTCTAGCTACTTACCCAACCCTACATTTTTCAGTTGTGTTTTCCATCGAAGTACGACAGTCACATAAACACACAGATGGTAGATTAGCCACCACAACCCAGATTCAAACTTTGGGACTATGGCAGGGGCAGTCACAGAGCTCCCCAAGTTCTCCTTCGGTCCCCACTCAGGAGATGCTGCATGCCTACGGGATACATGCCCGAGGAAAACCCTGGACCCCAAAGCTTGGGCAGTTAGAGCACTTCCCCTGCAGCTCTGCACGTGCTGCTGGCGGAACGAAGGGCCGTCGTGTGAGTCCACGGGGACGGCATGCCTGCACGTGTGTGCTTAGCTTCCCCTGGACCGGGCCTCCTGCAGCCTACCTGCGCTGATGCTCACCTGTGTCTCCCTCCCTCAGCTTTACGCAGACAGGCGTGACCTACAACATCATGCCCGTTGCAACTGTAGAACGTGACGATCGGACAGCCACATCTGTCGTGAAAGGATTACCACGATCATGTGAGTTAAGACCTCTGTCACCTCCCACAGTTACATTTATCTGATGTGGCAAGAACACTGATGATTTACTCTCTTAGCAACTTTCAAATACACAATACACGACTGGGAACTACAGAGCCAGTGTGGGGGCGCCTTGGGGGCTCATTCAGGGAAGCGTCTGCCTTCGGCTCTGGTCATCATCGCAGGGTCCTTCCCTGGCTCAGTGGGGAGTCTACTTCTCCCTCGCCTTCTGCCCATGCCTCTCTCTCTCTTTCCCTGCCCTCTCTCGAACAAATAAAATCTTCTAAAAAAAATAACAGTCAGTGTGCTGTCCATTATAATCTAGATCTTGCTGCCATAATTAACTGTGTGTATAACCGTTCCTAAGTCCTGTGACTCCCTTGAGTGAATGGTAGGGTCTGAGAGTGGTGCTGGGGAGCCCGGACGCCCCATCACAAATGAGCTGCTCACACCCGTGGGGAACAGGAGGGCTCCTCAGGGCATCAGAGATCCTTTCACCAGCCAGGAACGTGGACACATTATCCAAGTCCTCCTTATCTATCATGTGATGAGACGAGTACTTTCCTTTATTATTTCTAAAGCAAAGGTGACCATGATCTCGAAGAAATGCTCGCCGTTCCTGTTCCACACAGACCCTTTCCTTAAGCAGGGACACACATGAGCAATGGAAGAGAGCCACTGCAGTCCTAATATATTTTTAGAGACTCGGCTGAAAAATAAGCCCTGAACCTTGGTTTAAATGAAGATAGCCGAACCATTTTAAAATGATTTCCCGAAATCTGTGGAAACGTGCCTTGCATAGGAAGGCATTCCACGGTCCCAGGAAACAGGGGTGAATTATCAGCTGCTGGGATTACAGTGGGCAGAGCTGCTTCATCATTTTTATAGATATAACTATTCATGAATATCAAGAGTAGGGCCCTTTTCCCGGTTATCTAACCTCCTCCCCGGGAGCCAAAAATAAATACATAAAATAAAAATTTTTTTTTCTTTTTAAATCAGATGGCAATCTGCTACTTCCAATTATTTTATTATTTGCTGGAAAATGCTTTGGCAGACTTGCACCTTCCTCGAGGGGAAAAAAATACCTGGAAAAAAATTAATAAAAATGAGGACTGCACTTTGCTCATTGTTAGTTTCTTTGAGTTCTGCAGCAAAAAGAATCAAACTAGAGCCCAGGAAGATAAAGCGTGAAGAAAGAGAATCCCATTACAACCCCACTTACTAATAAAAACCAGTTGGAACGAAAACCCTCCGGAACCAAGGGGCGTATGTCCCTCGGTGGCTGTCCACCAGGGGTGACTTCACGCTCCAGGGTACATCTGGCCAAGTCCAGAGACATCCTCGGCAGTGACAACGGGTGGGGTGGGGGGATGGTATTGGTATTTAATGGATGGAGGCCAGGGAGCTGCTCAAGACCCTGTAACAGCAGGCAGCCCCAGAAGACAAACACGGAGCCAGCCCCAGGAGTCGCAAGTTAGCTGAGCACCCTGACCGCAACGGACGGGGAATGCATGACGAGCAGGCGGTCAGAGTATCCGCAGGGATCCACACCCTCCAATCTTAGGCGGACCACACAGGCATTACAGAATCCTTCGAGCTAAAGTTCATAAGGCAGTCTTGTCTTTTCTTGCTCCTCCGCCAGTTTTATTTTTTCCAAGGATTTTATTTTGAAGTCATCTCTACAGCCATCGCGGGGCTCAAACTCACAACCCCAAGATCACGAGTCCCACGCTCCACTGAGCCAGCTGGATGTTCCCGTGAGGAGGTATTTCAAAATCACTTTAAGACTCGCTTGAAAAGGAGTGGGGAAGAAGCCATGCAGAGACTTCTATCTCCCCAGCAGGAATGCAGGCTGCCCAGGGTCTCACCGCCCCAGTGAAATGCAGACTTCCTTCTCAGGGTAATTCCCCAGGAGGCAGCAGCCAGGCAGGCACACCATACAACGTCCACCTGAGTCTGCTGAACTCCAGGGAGACAACCCTCGTAGCTGTGGGAGACAAGCGCTGTTCACCTCCAGATGATTCTCCACTACTCCTCTGGTCCCAGAAGGCTCAGAAGGTTTGTGTGGCCACCCATCTTCAAAGAAGCACGGTCATTACACGAATCCATCATAGAGAAGGACTCCCCCATCAAACCCAGGCCCACAGGACGGCTGATGACCTGCAAAACTTAACTCACACATCCTGACTGTCTCGTTACTGACCCCCCCTTTCTCTCCCTCACACACACAACTGCATATAATGGAGGTACAAAACTGGGGTTTATTTTTTAGAATTAGGGAATTACTATGGACTTCTCCTCGATAGGTTGCTAGACTGCAAACCTTCCAACCTGCACACGCGGCACGTGTGTGTGTGTGTATGTGTGTCTGTGTGTGTGAGCGCCCGTGCACCTATTCCCCCCCGCAACCTGAGCAGCTGTGCCTCTAGTCTTACCATGCCCAGTTCAGCAGGCGGGACTGTCCAGGACATGGTGTTCTGACGCTGGCTTGTGCCCGCTAGCACATGTCTCTGCATACTCATCCGGGTTGTGCTGCGTATCCAGAGTGCGCTCCTTTTCACCGCGGAGCGGCACCCCAGGGTCTGCACCAGAGTCTGGAAGCCCATCATCCACTGAGGTCCGTTGGGGGAGTTTCCAATATGCTGCCATTTCATTACCAATGAAGCTGCTGTTTTCGGTTTCCTTTGTTTAAATAACTGGATTTTATCAGACGACAGCTTACGACCGCCACTGTGCGTACCGAGGACACGTCCCTAACACTACTGACAAGCCCCGGAACGTGCTAACGTCAATGTGGAATTCAGGTGCTTTCTTCTCTTTCTTCTGAGACCCCAAACTCTGCAATAATCTCTACGTGGAACTTCCTACCTGTCACGCTGTGACTCACCATGGTAAAACATGCGGACCACCACAGGCCATATGAGCCCTTTCTCAGCGCAGGTCAGGGGCAGGAAGCGCACTCCCACTGCCGTGCAAACAGCCCACCACGCCTCTCCCGAACGCTGTCTCATCTTCAGATGAGACCAAACAGAAACTCTGTCCCCGCCCAACACTAAGCCCCCATCCCACCCTCTGAGCACCCAGTCACCTCTGCCCTACTTTCTCAGGGTCCTGGGATGGAGCCCCGCATGGGACTCCCTGCTCGGCGGGGAGCCTGCTTCTCCCTCTCCCTCTGCTCCTCCCCCATTCATGCCCTCTCTCGCTTTTGTTCTCCCAAATAAATAAAATCTTCAAAAAATTAAATTAAAAGTTCCGTTTTAAAGGTCCCAGGCCAGCTGGTGGTGTTTCTGAGGGGAGTTCTGAACCCTTGTGCTATTTCCGAGGAAAGAGCCGGGCATGTGCTGTTGGGTACCCTGCCCCCTCAGCCCTGTCCCCACCGCACAGGGGCCCCAGCCAGCTCCCCTCTCACAGCCGGGCTCCCAGCCAGAGAGGCTCCTTCCCTCACCTGGCCCCAGGAAGCCGCTGTGCGCACATGCAGGAGTTTTGAACCTGCTCCGTAATCCTTTCATAAATGAAAAGTTCTCTGTGTGTTTAGAACAGAACAACCCTTAGCTTCATGCTGGGGCTTGCTGTGCAGACAAAGCCTCCCTCGCTCTCCTCTTAGGTCCTCACCACTCTGACCTCACTCATGCTGGGGCATCGCAGGGCACGGAAGGGTGCTTAGCAGGAACGCTGTACTGCCCGTCTTGGCCTACAGGCTCCGAGGAACGAATGCGAGGTGGCCCTAAGTTCTGCCGTAAACCTTGAACTCCAGGCACTCATATTTCACTATCCTCCTCGATGACCCATCATCCAGAACTATCCAAGGGTGATATGTAATACAGAACTATGTACACATCACGTAAGCCCAAGGAAACATGCCTCACTCCATGTAGCTAGCTAAAGCATGTGTAGACACGGCTCTTTAGGAAAACAGAACCCGTCTGAGATGTAGATTTTCATTTTAGGGAACTGCCAATGCTCCTCTGTGAATAATGTGTGCATTGTGATGTTAACGGGGGCGACAAATATGTGTAACAAATCAGCCTCTCCACGACAGATCATGAGAAATCAGAGAAGTTCTGTGGATAACGAGTTCTCAATCACACTTGAAACCCTTCCCAACGAAGAAAAAAGTTCATCCTGGTGATTTGTGAGATAGGATAAATCAATTTTCTCCTTCGCCCTTAAGGATAAGCTCCTTTTGTTACCTGAAATGTTTGAACAACAGCCCTCAGGGCCACAGAGCTCAGTAACACACCCACAACCTGAGAGAACAATTTCTCACTTGTATTTTCAGCGCCGCTCCCCCAATCACAGCTCTGAGCCCCCTGCCCTTTCTCAAGGGTCTCGCTGCCCGGTGACACAGAGAACCGTGCAGTGGCTTCTGATTACCTCCCACCTGCACTGACCACACAAGCCACCAATCCCATGCCTAGATGCTTCCCCAACGAACGGAAACCTAGGCTCATATGAAAACACCATTCACAGATGTTTCTAGAAGCTTTCGTCGTGACTGTCAAAACTTGGAAACAACTCCACTGTTCTTCACCAGGACCATGGACAGGCCACTGGTACGCCTCTTAAAATGGAGCACGACGCAGCAACGGAGACCGGAGCCCCAGCACATCCAACAGCATGAATGCCTCTCCAGCGACCGACGCCCAACGAGGGCCCGTGGAAGAGCGTCGGTGACCGTGGAAGAGCGTCGGTGACCGTTTAACTGCTGTGTGAAAGCTGGCTCCCAAGCCCCCAGCCTGCCTCTCCTCTCCAGTCCCAACCGTGACCCTGATCCAGCTGCACTGACCATCCTTCTGCCCAGCAGGCATGGACCGGCCTGGCAGACCCGACCTAACACACTGGCCTGAGAACTCGGCCACGCCCGTGCGCTGCGGCTGCCTGATGGGCGGGGTATGCACGACCCCAGGTGGCCGCCTTCCAGCAGCGCTCCTGTCCACTGACGCCCCCCTCTCTCGCTCAGGTCTGGGAGGAAGTCTCTCCTCTCTAGTGTGGCTCTGCGGATGCAGCCCCGGAGGACAGGCTCAGACGCACGGGGACTCACGGATGTGCCCCACTCCTCCTGCAGAGCTGGCACAGGCGGCAGCCCCCCACACTGCAACAAGCGGCCACTCAGCAGGTCTTTGGAGGAGCTGCTCAGCAGCCTATGCAGGCAAGCCTCACTCGCCGACGGCAGCGACGTCTTCCAGAACGCGGGACCAGGACTGGGAGGGCTCCCCGGTTCACAGTACCTGGCGAGCGCTTTCATGGGCAAGGCCCTGCCTTCACACAACGAACGATGGTCCCAAGAGAAGTGCCCCTTCCTTGCAGGCTGTGGGGTAGACGTCTGGCTGTGCAATCTTCACTTTCGGGGGGAAGGCCAGAGAATACTCTAAGATGAGCGTGACACTGCCGCTCGGCAGAGTAAGGGAGCAAGCCCATTTCTGAGGTTCTCTCCCAAGTTGGAAGATATGGGACCTGGATTCTCCCACCCAGGAATGGGTCCTCTTCAGCACACGGCCTGCCCACTCTGGAGGACAGGAAGGTTCCTTTGGGGATTCGCGGCATCCTCACTGATACCAAGGCTATGGGGACGGGATGAGGATGAAAGGTGCTGGGGACAGGACGGCTGGGGTGGCGTCTGCGGTTCTCAGCACACAGAAGGCAGGCAGGCTCTCACCTCTAGCTCAGGTGGCCAGGACCAGGAACACCCGGGATTCTAGGGAACCTGCTCCTCACTGCACACAGGCAGGTGGGCTGGAACCGTCTGGGGCTGTCCCCGACCAGCGAGGCAAAGAGCACATGGACCAGAGAAGCAGCTGTCTACCGCCCACAAGGCCATCCCCGGCCCCCCACCCCCCTTCCTCCCGCCCTCCTCTGCAACCATCTTTGCCCGCACAAGGCGTGCGGATGCGGCCTGCTGCACAAGCCTTACCAAGAGAGAGCCTCCTGGCGCCTTCTGGCAGAGAAAGCCGCGTGGGGAGGCGTTGAGGAATGAGTCACCCATGGGGGACACTTGGCTTATTTTTAAGGAGCGTCTGTAGGTACACGGGGGAGAGCAGAGATGCCTGAAGGGGAGGCATGATCAAGGGATAGGTGTTTGCTCCGTGCCCCCTCCCACCACACCCCCGGAGCCAGAAAGGAGGCACAGACAGGCTGAGAAGATGCTCTCCGCATTGGGTGAGTACGCAAGAAACATGTGCCGGACTGAAACTCGAAGACTTGAGAAAAACACAGGCTATGACCCCAAAAAGGACCTGTTGGCATTTCTTCTCTACCTGCTTTTGAACACGTCTTCGTGGGGGACTCGAGTCCACTCTAGCACTCACGCGGTCCTTAGAGGAAAGGGCAGCCAGGGCTTTCTGGAAGGCACATGCAACACGTGTGTGTGAGGACTCAGATAAACAGGAGCGGAGCTCGCAGATACAAAACCCGTGGGGGTGAAACCCTGTCCTCCAGTTCCCCGACTAACCCTAACCCTGAGGGGTTGCCTGGTGACAGAGGCTTTCTCACCAAACAGGAGCCAAGTGGAAACAAACACAAGAAAAGGAAGCGTGGCCTTTCTGGGGCAGGGATGGTCTCTGTATTTATTCAAAGAGGCCTGTGGAGCCCGTGCCCTGGACCCCAGGGACCAGCCCACCCAGCACCCTCCCTCCAGGCTACGCACACAGTTTTCACATCATTTATCTCTCCTGAGCTTCAGCCTGTGAGTTCATCACACAGTTTGACCATATTTTTGCCTCCATCCTATCTTTGTGCAAAAGGGCACACAGAGAAAGGAATCTCAAATTCAATGTGAAAGTCCACAGGACAGCACGGTCGCCCTAAATGAGTGGTCCCCAAGACTCCTTGGGGTAACTGACAGGTGGTAGCCCCAAGTCCCTAAGCTAAAAGTCCTAGACCCCCAGTACAGCTCAGAAAGCGGCTTCATTTGCCAGCAGGGTCTCAGTGCAGATGTGATGCGTTAAGATGAGGTTACACTGGAGTCAGGTCAGGCCCTAATCCAGGAGGGTTATTTCCAAAAGGAAAGATCCTGAAGGAGAAATGTGACAGGTTTGGACAGATAGAGGAGACGGTCGAGGAGAGAAGGCCATGCGACAACAAAGGCTGACGGGGGCGCGATGGCTCCACAAGGCAAGGGGCAAAAGACGGCAGGAAGCCCTCCAGGAGCCGGAAGACAGGCGTGGAGCAGACGCCCTCCTACCTCAGATGCCACCTGCACCGCCCACACCGTGAATCTGGACATGGGTCTCCAGATGGTGAGACAGCCGATCTCTGCCCGAGCTGCTGCAGCCTGCGGTACTTTGTTACAGCAGCCGCAGTGAGCTAATACTGCAGGACCTGCACCAAGGGTGTGTGCTGTGAGTGCACGGGACAACACCAAGTGTGCACAGTCAGCTTCACGGGACGACACCGCCAGGCGTGCGCGCACTCAGCGCACCGGACACCGCCAAGCGTGCGCGCACTCAGCGCACCGGACGACACCGCCAGGCGTGCGCGCACTCAGCGCACGGGACGACACCGCCAGGCGTGCGCGCACTCAGCGCAGGGGACGACACCGCCAGGCGTGCGCGCACTCAGCGCACCGGAGGACACCACCAGGCGTGCGCGCACTCAGCACACGGGACGACACCGCCAGGCGTGCGCGCAGTCAGCGCACGGGACGACACCGCCAGGTGTGCGTGCACTCAGCGCACGGGACAACGCCAAGTGTGTGCATTCAGCGCACGGGACGGCACCGCCAGGCGTGCGCGCAGTCAGCGCACGGGAGCACACCGCCAGGCGTGCGCGCAGTCAGCGCACGGGACGACACCGCCAAGCGTGCGCGCAGTCAGCGCACGGGATGACACCGCCAGGCGTGCGCGCAGTCAGCGCACGGGACAACACCCAGCGTGCGCACAGTGAGGGCACGGGAGCACACCGCCAGGCGTGCGCGCACTCAGCGCACGGGACGACACCGCCAAGCGTGCGCACAGTCAGTGCGAGGGACGACACCGCCAAGCGTGCGCGCTGTCGGTGCACGGGACGACACCGCCAAGCGTGCGCGCTGTCGGTGCACGGGACAACGCCAAGCGTGTGCAGTCAGTGCACAGGAACAACAAACACCGAACCCAGGGAGGGCGGTCAGAGGTCCCTCGGGCCCTGGAAGTGGTATAGGACTTAGCTTGGGTGGGTAGGTGGTAACAATGATGTTTTTCATCAATGTCATCTTGTACGTCTCAAATGAAATATTTTAAAGTTTTACAAGTTTAAAGCCAATATTCGCTTTAGAAGTCAATTACAAATCTCATAACGTTAATGTAATAAGAATCCAGAGCCTTGAGAATTTAAGAAAGCACCCATAAGCAATGCACTAAACTATGTGGAGGTCGCGCCGTGGGGGGCAGCTGCGACACTCTAACGCACAGATCCCCGCTCGCAGGCCTCCGGGGACTCCTCAGAGGGCTGCCTTTGTCCTGTGACAAGGTCAGGCCAGATCCCCGGCCTCAGGCTCAGCCCCTTCCCTTGCCCCCTGAGGATGCCAGCCACTAGTCATAGGGTCCGTGCTGTTGACAGGGAGCACACATCTAGCCTGTTCACTGCTTAACATAAAGTAACATCCCAGTCATAATCGGAAGTGCTGGAAGAAACCACAACTATTCCTATGTTTCGGGAAATTGCCAAGGGCCCACAGTGGGATGTGGTTTCGGAGCTCAAGAGATCAGTGGTCTCAAATCTGAGAGGTTCACAGATACACACCAGCTCATCCATTAATGCCCCTTTCCATGTCTTTCCCAACTGCACTTGACCTTAACTGCAGACTGATCTCATCTGGGCAGAAAGACCAAGGGAAGAAAGAGCACATGCCCCATCCCAACCTAGGAACAGAGCAGCACCAGAACCTTCTTTCCTTCAACTCTCTTACGAAGAACATCATTTGCTCTTCTTCTCTAGCCTGGTTTTTCCATCAATGGCGGATGGCTCTGCACACGGCATAGCTCCAATAAGCTTCCTACTAACAGAGACCCAAGCCCCTTACCTGACTCCTGGAGATAGCGATACACCAGGAAGTTCACCTCGTCACTGGTTATGCTCATCTTAGCCTCACCTCGCGGCGATGAGGTCTGCACGGTGCGGGAGCCACCCTCTGTGAGACGACAAGAGAAAGTGGGAAGAGAGTTTTGAAACACTGCCTGTATTTTTGTCCCTGCATTCTTGAATGAAAAAAACCCTACCCATGCTGGTATAACCATGAAGGTAATTATAATTTTGTAATTATATATATGTGTACATATACATGTATGTGTGTATATATACAGATACATTATCTGCACACACATAAATATGTGCATATATACACACATATATAAAAATACATCCAGGGGAAAAGTTTCAAAAAAATAAAAAGAAGAAAAGGCGGTGTATTTTATAAGGCTGGGATAGGGTCAAGGATAAACCACACTAATGATAAATTCAGAAACAAGGGAAAATGAAAACAAAACCCAACCTTTTATTCAATAAAAATCACGGGTGCGCTTGGTAATGAGCATGACCGGAATCCTGAAGTGCACTCTGATGGGCTTGGGTGGGTAAGACACTAAGCACTTTTCCAGACTCAGAAGAGTCGTGAATAGATCAGAAATCACATCAACACCCCTGGGGCAGGAGACTATATGGACCAGATTGCATCTGGTTTTGTAGAAAAATGACGAATCACAGAACCTTTCACTCATAATGTTTCCATGATAAACCCGATGGTCACTCTAGCTAGAGGCTGCAGGCAGCGGTGAGGAGGAAAACACACGAGTGAGAAGTGTGCATGTCACCTCGATGTCGTTTCTACAAAGAAGCCGGGTCTCAGGAACATGGGAGCACAGACACGGCAATCAAAAAGAGAGAACCTGATTTTCTCCACAATGATCCCAGTTAGCATGTGAGCGAGCCCAGAGAGAGGAGAGAGAGGTCAATCATGCAGCAGAACTCTTCTTAGACACTAACGAGAATGCACACATCAACAGGAGCCGTCACACCAAAAAGGGCCAAAGCCAAGAAAGCCCAGGACCCCTCTCAGTGAGGTCACCGACCCCAAACACTCTTGGCTGTTGGGGAACTGTCTAGAGACTCCGCACCACACGTGCAGGCATTTTTACCAGTGGTGGCAAAACGTTCATCATTAAATGAGAATTAACTTCTTTTTAGAATAAAGATAAAAGGGCAAAGTAGACTTTCAAGGATGCATCGTAGCTAAAGGCTGTTGTAAGGGACACAGCCAGTGAGTGAGCCCCACCCCGCTAAGATCCCCTCCCCAAGTGTGGGCAGTACCCGTGACTCACTTCTAGCCCACAGAATACATCAATGGACACGGATGTCACTCCACTCCCTAGGCTATGTCCTATGGCCAGGGTGACCAGATGTCATTCTCCTAATTATTAGGTTGTACCCTATAAGACTCTTAGTGGCCTGGAGGGAGACACTCTGCTGCTGGCCTGGAAGATAAGGCTGTCATCACGTGAACTGCCCAGGGAACTGGAGACAGCCAACAGGAAGCTCTGCACCCCAGTCCTACAGCCACAAGGAACTGATATCCTGCCAACAACCGGAGTTTGGAAAGCAACGCCCCTCCTGCCCACCCAAGCTCCAAATGCGGACACAGTCCAGCAACCACCTTATCCGCAGCCTTGTGAGGCCCCAGGCCGGGAACCCGGTAAAGGCTACCTAGACAAACTGCCAGATTAGAAACGTGTTGTTTCTGGCTCCTGCGGAAATTTGTGGTCATCACTAGGCCGCAACGGAGGACCAACACGCTGCTTCCTGGCTCCTTCTGGTTCTCATGTTAGTTATCAGAATTTTGCCACTCAAAAATGCTTATCTTCTTTAAGTCACTTTGGTGAGATTCTGTACTTTTGTATATAGTGAAAAGAAAATCTTACAGTCAAAATACAGATATGTCCTGAGGACTGTTTGCACTCTGCGGAATGCACTCATAAGATGGTGTTAGGAAAATATTAGAGACTAAATAAAAAGCTTTCAAATCAGAGCATAACTAAACGGAAACGTGTACCACACAGAACGCGAATGCTGCACAGACATCCTAAGCATGAGTTAGGGACAGGGACGAACTCCCGCTCTGATGAACAGTCAGGCCACGGGCAGGTGACCAGGTCGGGAGGCTAGAGCCCTCGTGAAGGGGATCTGCGTGCTACAGAAGAGACCCCCAGGGAGCTCTCGGTCCTTCTGCCGAGTGAGGACACAATGAGCAGACGCCCATCTGGGAAACGGAAGTGGATCCTCACACCACACACCAAAAGGGCCAGCACTCCGATCTCAGACTTCTAGGCTCCAGAGCTGCGAGAAGGACACGTCTGTCGCTGAAGCTGCCCAGTCTGACATTGGGGGCCAGATGGCCGTCGGTTCTGGGGCCGTCCCGGGCACTGGAGGGTGCCGGGCAGCCTCGCCCGCCTCTGCCCGTTAGAGGCCAGCACCACTTCGCCCACCCCCTAGAGTGGGTGGGCGATCAGAAGAGCTGTGACGATCAGAAACGTCTCTAGACGTTGCCAAATGTTCTGAATCGCAAAACTGCTGCTGGTTTTTCTCTGGAGGAGAAAAAAAAAATCAGCATTTTGTGTCTGGCCAGGATGGCACTTACAAAGACGCAGGGGCAAGGTGGGGCCGGCTCACGGGTGACACTTAAGGACACAGCCACCGAGCAGAGGTCGTCGCTGAAAATGCACCAGGAGAGCCGAGCTTTCTCGGAGAGCCTATATAAAATCTTTCTGCAAAATTATCAGGAGCTTCATTAGAAAATAAAATGTGGACAACTTCTTTCAGCCTCCAGATCTTTTTTGTTTTCTGAGAAAGTGTCCCAGCACCCTAAGAGCCTGGTTCTCATTCGCCACCCACAAGCATCTCTCATAAACAGAGGTGTGTGTGCCCGGGCTCCTAGCGGACTCGGGAGCACGACACAATCATATCCTCAAGACACCAAGGACTCTGGACCATTTTTGTTGGTCTGATGCTCCTCTTTTTCTTTCTGTACCATCTTTTTGTCCAACTAGGAAAACTTTTCCTTCAGGTCTGGCTCTCCCGCTTTCCGATCACGGACTGAATTTCTCTCTCAATTTATGAGTTAGCATAAGCTTTTCCCAATACAGCGCTAACTTTTTAAAGGCTTTCTGATTTGTAAGCAGCAGAGAAAAGAAAAGGGAAACCAGCCTTGGCCTGCGAGAGAGCCATGTTCTGGCCAACATGCTTCGTCCTCTCGCCCCAGCTGTTCTACCGCAGCGACGCAGTTTCATTTCTGAAGACGAGGTCCTTGGCTCACACCTCCCCCACAAATGAACGACTGCTTAACTAGCTTTTAAATGACTTATTTGTTTTAAAACCTGATTCCAGGGGCGCCTGGCTGGCTCGGTCAGGGGAGCGTCCGACTCCTGATTTCGGCTCCAGTCATGATCTCGGGGTCATGAAATCAAGCCCCGTGTCAGCACATGCTCAGCACGGAGTCTGCTTGGGTTTCTCTCCCTCTGCCCTTGGCCCTCTTCACGCACACATGCACACAAGTGCTCTCTCTAAAATAAACAAATACAACTTTTAGAAAAATAATGAAGGGGCGCCTGGGTGGCTTAGTCAGTTAAGCGTCTGCCTTCGGCTCAGGTCATGATCCCGGGGTCTTGGGACTGAGTCCTGCATCGGGCTCCCTGCTTGGCAGGGAGTCTGCTTTTCCCTCTGCCCCCCACTCGCTCTAATAAATAAATAAAAATATTTAAAAATAAAATAAAAAATAATAAAGTCTAACTCCAAAAAAAGGATTCACAGTAACTAGGGAAGTACAACATACACATATATTTTCAGACTATTTCAATACAGACACGAGAACATTCTTTGAACATAGCGTAAATCTTAACAGCAATAGTTAAAGCCACTTCAACTCCTTGGCTTTTTTTTTTTTTTTTTAAAGATTGTATTTATTTATTTGAGAGAGAGAGAGCACCAGCAGGGGAGGGGGTGGGGAGAAGCAGGCTCCCCACTGAGAGGGAGTCCGATGCGGGGCTTGATCCCAAAATCCTGGGATCACGACCTGAGCCAAAGGCAGACACTTAACCAACGGAGCCACCAAGGCGCCCCTCATGTCACGGGGTTTGCTTACACTGCCGTCAGGAAACACCGACGATGAACGGGGTACACAGCTGTACTACGTCTAAGCAGTGTGCTCGACGGTGCGGGCGGTTCTGATGGGTGCGGGCGGTTCTGATGGGTCCACTTTACTTCTCTGATGCTAATGAGTACAATGACTGACCCTGTCTTGGCGAAGGTTACTGCTTAGACCAACCTCAGCAACACCCACTCATACGCGTGGGAAGTGAGGTTATCTCTCACGTTTCGTCCAAGCCCAGGCCTAAATCTCACAGAAGGCTGCTAGAGTAAAGCGATGGGTTTCTGCGCAGGGTTCCGCTGTGCAGGCGCAAGGAAAGGGGTGCACCGACGGCTCTCCCGCGGCAGCAGCGGCCACGCAGAGGGGACGCGGTCCCCACCCAGCGTGTGCGGTCCGAGCGTCGGCAAGAACGTCCCGCCTCGCCGGTCACCTGCGGCCTTCTGAGGCTGTCCCCAAGCACAGACAAGGGAAGGCGCCCCCGTCCTCTTGTTTATGATAACCGGCTGTGAGTCATCACATTGACACATTCCTACTTCTCAAGCCCCCTACTCCTGCCTTTGCTTCAAGATGAAACAGCTCTTCCTGCTGGTAAAGAAAAAGTCATGCAAGGCTGTGAGTCCCTGAGCATGAGCGGCTCTGTGTCTGTCCAGGTTCTCTTCGGGGGCAGGCCAGCCAGGGATCTCTCTACATCTGACAAAAAAAAGTCAAACTGACAAGAACGGTTCAGCTCCATCTCCTGCTCTTTTGTTTTGAATGCAATAAACAGAACATATAATTTACTGTCATAACCTCTTCAGTGTACGATTCGTTAAGGATATTCACACTGTTGGGCAACCATCCCACCATTCATTTCCAGAACCTTCTCACCTCCCCAGCCTGGAAACTCCATTAAACACTAACTCCCCATTGCCCACCCCCCTGCCACCCCCCGCCCCAGCACCCACTCTTCTACTTTTTGTCTCCATGAACTGGGATTCCTCCAGGGAACTCCTAAGTGTGATTTCTAATTTATATGCTTCATGTCAAGAAAATGAACAATCTGCAACAACCAATAGTTTGATCTGAAGGGGAAGCAACAGCATGACAGGACCCCGGGATGTTTCTCCTGGGCCCTCATGACCCCATGCTCTCCTGAAGGAAGCACCCGGAAACGCAGAGCCGTCCACGGAGGGCCTGGCGCCCCCGCTCATCAGGCTGGGTCGCCGTGGCCCATGTTCTGCCCGGCCCTGTTGAAGGCCGTTCGCACAACCCGATACCTCAGCCCAAACAACGACCCCCACAGTAATGAGTGAGTCCCCTAACTTCACCTCACCTTGCTTTCCCTCCATTAAGGACTCAGACATTTGAAATGAGAACACAGCTAAGGCGCACGGAGCCCGGGGAGGCGGAGCTGTGTCTGTTCAGAGGCCCCCCCCCCCCATAAGGCTGCCGATCCCACCTCACCTCCAACTCTGGCTGGGACTTGATTCAAGTTACCAGCACTGCGCATCATTTCCAACCAACTCCTCTTCGGGCAGAAAGCCGTGTGAAGAGAATGAGAAGCCTTCATACGGAAAGGCAAGAGCTCCCTTGGTCAGGTTAGCATCATCGGATCCCAGCCCCGTATTTACTGAAATCCTACTGCAAATAAAAACAGATACGTGTGCTTTGCCCGGCATTTTCTGTGCTGAGGGAAAATGAGGTCTAAGGAGATGACAGAAAAATTTCTGCCTATCTACTATACCCAAGGCACGGTGTGTTGGCAAAACTAGGAATTAAATACATTCATTCTCTCTCTCTCTCTCTCTCTCTCTCACACACACACACACACACACACACACACACACCTCTTCCTCTGCGCAAATAATGGAACACTCCAACAGCTCAGCGCCCCACAAAGTATTATTGAGGGGCGGCCAAGTTCCAAGGAAGGAAGCTTTGGAAGAGGAGGAGGGTAAATTCCTTCTGATGAAGACAGCAACTGGGGAGGAAGATGAGAACAGGAAGAGAGAAAAGCAGTACAGGAGGCCTCGTGTCTGTGGGGGCTGGAGGGGAAAGGCTGAACGTTTTGGACCTTCTATGATGTACCACACACTGCCCTGGGCCCAGAGCAGGAGGACTGGGCCCAGGGCAGTGTGTGGTACATCATAGAAGGTGTATGACAACTCCAACAGGTCCTTTCCAACCTCTCCAGTTCCGGGATAAAAGAGAGCTCTGGTGGCGCTGGGACGCCCTCGTGGGTCTCAAACAGAAGGGAAACAACAACAATAAAAAACAGACGGGTTTGGTTTCTTGATGAGTGCACTCCTGTGCATTTTCTTGCCTGGCCCAGGTGTGATCTGAGACCCCCCTCCCACCAGGTTGATCCGAGGTCTTTACTGCGGGAAAGGGAGAAGCAAGTTGGCCGGAGAGGGAAAGCCAGGCCGTCCCCTCCTGGGGCTGCCTGAAGACGAGGGGACAGCGCGCCGCTCCGTCACTGGGGTTTGAAGGCAAGGAGAATCGGAAGGAAGGAGAGTTATTTATAGTACTGCTTTTTGCGACTGCATCTCAAGGTGGCAGAAACTCTTATTAATCAAAGTTCCCTTCCCAAATCAGTGCAAAGTTCAGAGGTTCAGGTGCAAGAGAAATGTCGTTAAAGGATTTCATTTTATTTAGCATGTACTTACAGGGTTTTCAAGACTAGCATTCTCAAGGAAGGGAAGGGATCATCCCAAAATGACAGAGTCTGAGGGCCATTTAATTATCTTCAACATCATGACGCCAAGAGACCTACTTGGCAGGCAGGACGGGCCAGCGTCTTGCTGGCAGGAGGGGCCTTGTCCTGAAATAGTGAGCAAAGTGTACGCGGATGAAAGGAGGAAGGGAGCGCTAATGCAGTATCATTAGAAGGGAAAGTTTCTCTTTTAACAGTCTGTCCCATTATGAAATATTCTCCTGAACTCTTTTAAAGCAGCCCTTTTCCTCCAGACATGGAAGAAAGTATCTCATTTCTTGTCCCTCCTAGCCTGCTGGTGTTGACACGGGAAGACTCAATGGCTTAAAGTAATCTGCTGGGAAAGCTCAGCTCTCTGGGACTTGTCTCCACGTAGCCTGAGGATGGAGAGCCAGAGCAGCTGGGAAATCTGCTCGAAATGACCTCATCCCACAAAAGGCCCTCCCTGCGTTATCGGTGAATTCCAACTCCAGTGTCACGGGTCCTACACCCTCCCTGTTCGCTTCCCTTACGACGTGTTTCTCTTTCGGTGGGAGCTAGGTTTATTTCTATTACACAATCAGAGATCAGCTGAAGATGAAATTTGTAATGCATGCAGTAACATTTACAGAGCATCCTTTTCTAAAATCTGCCTGGGGACCAGCTTACGTTGGAGGTGAAGGAGGCTTGCTTTATCACTTTGCATTATCTCTTTCTCCTACACAACTGTCGTTAGGACAACATGTAGCTATTCAAACACTCTGCTGCTCAATGATGACTCCAAAATTATGGCATTTACAGTCTGACGCCAATTACAGGAAGACATACACATGGAAAATATTGGGGGGAACTACACGAAAACATGAATAGTGGTCTCATGCTGGTTGCTCACTTTCCTGGACTTAGCATCATTTACCAGTGAGTAGATGGCTTTCATTCTACAGTAAGAAAAGATACCTGCCCAAAATAAAATTTTCCACTAAGCTTACAGTTACTTATTTATCTGCAGTCAGATGGCCCAAAATTATAAATGTGAAGAAACAACTATCATTTTATTACAAGACTCTATTATTTTCTTACTAGAGTCCTAGCAACAGTACCAACCATTTAAAATATGGGAATAAACCGGTGGAAATGGTTAAGTTCTTAAAAGAATATTACATGACCAGGGAAAATGGCCAAGATACAGCATCATGTAGGAAAAAGTAGGTTTAAAGATGGAACATGCACGATACCAAATTTTGTTTCGCATGCACACGTCTGTGTATGTCTCTCTCTCTCTCTCTCTCACACACACACACACACACACACACACACACACACACACACACACAGAAGGAAGATAACCCTCCAAGAAAGTCCCAAATCTACTTCTGGGCTGCAGTCGCGCTCAAGTTCTCTCTCTGTGTGCTTTTCCTATTTCCCAGATCTTCTCCTATGAGCGTGAACTGTTTGCACATTCATTAAAATGTAATTAAAACCTGGCAGTGTCTCCAGAAATCCTCTGCATGTGAACGACTCAGCACGGCGAGGCAGGACGCGGGCTCCAGGGTTGGGAGAGCAGAGGAGGGGCTCCCGAGTTAGGAAAATAATGCTGCTCTTCCGGAAGGAACCCCCGCCCCTGGGGTGAGGCATTCAGAAAGGGTCCTTTCTGCGCGTGGCCGGCTTCTCGGTTAATCCACGGCGGGCTGGGGCCGTTGTGCACGTCAGTGGCGGACGCTGGACGGGGCTACCTCCAGAACCATGCGTGCGCCTCCCGAGTGGATGCAGAGTCCTCTCTCCGCCTCCGCACACTCGCCACCCTATACACTGACACGTCTCTGCCGCTGCGGGGGGAAGACCCAGAAGGAAGCCTTCCTCAAAGTGCTCAACCTAGTGAGAGCAAAGTGCTGGTCAGCCAGCCTCCGTCCCAAGAGCCAGACGGCCTACGGCCGACGGGCGTCACGACGGTCCCTTCCTGTCTCCTCCTCCCTACACACCACGAGGCAAGCTCACGGGCCCCGGGCTTCAGGGCACACCGCCGTGGACACACTGCCAGGGATGCCCTCCAACTACAAGTTCTGCTTTTCTGTGACGTTGGTTTAAGCCAATACGCCAATGACATACTGTAAATCAACGTACAGACGGAATTATCTCCGAGGCTGAAAAACTGGAAGCAGCTTCTTTACAATATACAAGAGGCCCACCCAAATTTTAGGAAGGCGTGAGGCCTGGCGCTGAAGCCTCTAGGACACTGTGCTTCTCGCCCACACATGCAGGACCCCGGCCTCGACAGCTGCCTCTCCTGTGTCAGGAGGTGACAGCGAGGTCCTGCGCTCACAGAACACGGCCTCTGCAGTTTCGAAAAGTAACCTCTGTGACTTTCTCTAGAAGATACAAAAGCAGGCAATCCTGACTCCTCGAGCACATGGGACTCCTGAGTCTTTACAGAACAGCATTTTGAGTGCTTCAATTTATACGAGTAATGAAAATATTTCTTAAAAACCACATAAAGGGGCACCTGGTTGGCAATTTCAGTACCTCTCAGGGTCCTGGGATCGAGTCCCACCTTGGGCTCCTTGCTCAGCTGGGAGTCTCCCTCTCCCTCTGCCTCTCTGTCCTGCCTGTGCCTCCTCTCTCTCACTCAGGCTCTTTCAAATAAATAAAATATTTTTTAAAAAAGCTTAAATATTATGAACCTAAGGAAAGTCCAATGATCCTACTATTTATGTCAGCAAATGCAGAAACTCAGTTTTTTTTCTTTGAAGACTTTATTTATTTGACAGAGAGACAGCAAGAGAGCAAGCACAAGCAGGAGGAGGGCCAGAGTGAGAGGGAGAGATAGGCTTCCTGCAGGGAGCCCAATGTGGGGCTCGATCCAGGAGGGGGATCATGACCCAAATTAAAGGTACACACTTCCCCGACTGAGCCACCTAGGCGCCCCAGACTGGTAAGATTTAACAGACAAGATAAGATACCGACAGCAGCGGCGAGTAGGCTTTGCCAGTCCTGGTACTACTGACATTGGGGCCCCCGAGCCCCGGCGGGAGGCCTCTTGTGCACTGCAGGGGGCGTAGCAGCCCGCCGCCGCCAGCAGCACCCCTGCCCTAAAAACCGTCCCCCGACAGGGCCGAATGTCCCCGGCGGTGAGGCCTTGCCTCTGAGAACTCTTAGCCACGGCAGGTGCGTGGGCCCAGAACCACGCCTCATGACAGAGCTGAGCAGCCCTCACACTAGAAGTCCTCGCTCCCGGCACAACCGCAGGGCCTTTTAAGTGACCACAATACGGATTCTGTCTTTTATTTTCTTTAAAGACTTTATTTATTTATTTGACAGAGAAAAACACATCCAGAGAGGGAACACAAGCAGAAGGTGTGAGAGAAGGAGAAGGGGGCTTTCCGCTGAGCTGGGAGCTCGACGTGGGGCTCGATCCCGGGACTCTGGGACCCTGACCTGAGCCAAAGGCAGACGCTTAATGCTTAACGACTGAGCCACCCAGATCCTCCACGGATTCTTATTCACACCCTGGGCCTCACAGAGCTGTACCTCCACATGCTGCCCAAATCGAACGATAGGAGAGGCAAAGACAAACCAGCTGTGTTCCTTGAGGTAAGAGTCAGCAGACTGTGGCCTGGGGCCAAATCCCACCTGCTGCTCCCTCTTGTCAGGCCCCAGAGCTAGGATTAGTTTTTATATTTCTAAATGGCTAAAAAGAATGTCGTGGGGTGCCTGGGTGGCTCAGTTGGTTAAGCGGCTGCCTTCGGTTCAGGTCATGATCCTGGAGACCCGGGATCGAGGAGTCCCACATCGGGCTCCCCACTCAGCGGGAAGCCTGCTTCTCCCTCTCTCACTCCCCCTGCTTGTGTTCCCTCTCTCACTGTGTTTCTCTCTGTCAAATAAATAAAATCTTAAAAAAAAAAAAAAAATCCTATGTCGTGGCTCATGAAATTGAGCTGATGTTCAAAGTCCAGCGTCCAGAAATAAAGTTTTATTGGCACTCACTCTTGCGCATTCATTTACGTACGCTCAACGGCAGTTTCTACATCATGTAGCAGAGCTCAGGGGCTGTGAACAGAGCCTGGCTGGCTCACAAGGCCTCAACTCTTTCTTCTCTGGCCCTTGACAGAAGAGGCTGCCCTTCATCTGGCTCCTCAGCTCTACTGAAGAGTTTCCTGTGTCTACACTAGACAACAAGTCTTGCCTCATCCATTCGCGGCTTGCAAGTGGCCTGCTTGCGGCCTGCAGGGAATGCCCCAAGACGCAGCTGCTCCTCGGGGACAAACCAGGCACGTTAGCAGCGAGAGCCGGAGCACCTCTGCCGCGGTCTGCTGTGCCTCCCGGAAACCTGAAGACCCAAACTCAGCTCTAAAGCTCAACCCCAGTGCCCCACACACGGTAGGAATTCAGTGTGTGTTCCGTTCAATTGAACCTTACGTTCTCCAAGTACTGAGTTAGCTCCCAGTCCCAACACCAGTAACCGACAGAACTCTCCCATCTCCCCTGTGACGTTCAGAGGAGGGTCTGACTACAGTTCAAAAACCACGGACTGATGGAAAAGTCTGGTGGTTCATCAAAATAAACACAGTCTCCATACAGCCTATCAATTCTAGCCCGTGACATGTGTCCAAGAGAACCGGAGAGGCGTGCCTGCTCAGAAACTCACACACAATGTTCAGAACAGCAGGATATGAAGAACAGTGATTCCTAAGAACTGAAAGGTCCAACTCAAATGCCCACCAACTGATGAAGAGTTCAACAAACCGTGGTGGAGCCACACCGTGGCATGTTATCTGGCCATGAAAAGGTCAACAGTGCAGATGGAGGACTCCTGAACACTATGTTACGTTAAAGCCAGTCACAGACTCAATTAACATTTGATAGATTTTTGTTATTAGCAAACTACATTTTTCCAATATTTTATTTTAAAGGTTTCATTTATTTGACAGAGAGACAGAAAAAGAACATAAGTAGGGTGAAGAACAAACATCCCCCTAAGCACAGAGCCCAACTCGAGGCTTAATCCCAGGACCCCGAGATCATGACCTGATCAGCCCGAGCTGAAGGCAGTAACCCAACTGACTGAGCCACCCAGGTGCTCCTATTCTTCAAATATTTAAGCAAAATATCAAGATTCTTATACGTTTATACTACGTTATTTTTACATACTTGAGTTGGGGCGGGGGCAGAGAATCTTCCGTTAGGCTCCACAGCCCGATGCAGGGCTCGATCTCACAACCCTGAGATCATGACCTCAGCCAAAAGCAAGAATCTGACACTTAATTGACTGAGCCAACCAGGGGCCCCTTTACATACTTGCTCTTACACAAAAATACCTCAATCAGATTCTTACTGTAGTTATATTTAGGACCATCACTTGAGTTCCAATTGAATTTTTTAAAGCAACAGCAAAATTCTTTCCCAGGGCACCTGGGTGGTTCAGTGGGTTAAGCCTCTGCCTTCGGCTCAGGTCATGATCCCGGGGTCCTGGGATGGAGGCCCGCATCTGGCTCTCTGCTCGGCAGGGAGCCTGCTTCCTTCTCTCTCTCTCTGCCTACCTGTGATCTCTCTCTCTCTCTGTCAAATGGACAAATAAAATCTTTAAATTTTTAAAAATTCTTTCCCAAATTTCCAGGTTTATGTTTTTAAAATTATGTGGGTATTTTTTTCTAAAAAAGAAATTGAAGACAAAAATAGGAAACAAACTGAGGGTTGCTGGAGGGGAGGTGGGTAGGGTCACAGGGTAACTAAGCAATGGACCTAAAGGAGGGCATGTGATGTAACGAGCACTGGCTGTTATAGAAAAGTGAGGAATCACAAACCTGTACCTCTGAAACCAGTAACACTTTACATGCTCATTAACTAA
The DNA here is from genome assembly GCA_004023965.1 of Spilogale gracilis. Taxonomy (NCBI): domain Eukaryota; kingdom Metazoa; phylum Chordata; class Mammalia; order Carnivora; family Mephitidae; genus Spilogale; species Spilogale gracilis. The sequence goes on from PITA01005352.1 coordinate 69,183, forward strand.
ATTAAAACTAAAAAACTAAAAAAAAGAAAAAGGCAACCAAATTGATAAAGAAAAAATGCAAATACAAACAATAAAAAATACAGCGAATACAAAAAGTAAATAATAAAATCAAACCCTAAAATCCCATCTACCCAAGGCAGCAACCATTCCCAGAACTGGCCGTCAGTTTCAGTTTGGCTTCTGGGTGTCAAGTCTTGGTGCCTGTTTGATGTTCTCTTCTGGAAACTTTACCATCGCCTAGATCTGTAAGTAATCATCTCCACGTTGTTCTCATAAGTCTCAAGGCTAACTAGCAAATCAGTTTGCAGATACACACAAACTGCAGTAGAAAACCAGAAAAGCACAGGGGCATCCGGCTGGCTCAGTCAGTAGAGCATGCAACTCTTAATCTCTGCATTCTAAGTTCTAGCCCCGTGGGGCATAGAGAGATTACTTTAACAAATAAATAAATAAACTTTAAAAAAACTAATAAAAGAACAGAATTGAGTTACAGGAGATAAAAATCTGTACTCATGTGCCTAATCATAATTAAGTTTTTGGCTTAATTTTCATCCACAATACTGACAAGAAGATTTGGTTTTAGAAGGTGTCATCCTCTCCTGGTAAGAACCAAAAAAGTTTACAATGCCTGGTTCGGTATCCAAAATTCTTGGAAGGCAGTAAAAAGCGAGTTCACCATTTAGAATTAACTATATACAGACCATAATGATTTCCCGGTGCTCTTACTACCTTCAGTTTCATCAAAGAGAAAGACTTGCAACTTGAAAAACGTCATTTCAAAACAGAAGATGTTCGGTTTGGGCCGAATGCTTGAGGATTTCAGCTCAAGGACAAAGATGCAAGAACATGTGGGCTGCTTACCTTTACGGTGACCTCATGTGTAGACCTTTGAACCAGTGAGCTCCCCAGCATCCGATCGCAGAAACTACAGTGTCTGCCAGGAGCTGCCTGGAAAGAAAGAAGGAGAGATGAAGAAAAAACTTAAAATTCTTTGCAAAGTATGCACCTCTGGCCTCTCCCACTTCGTGGTTTTTTTCTTTTTCCAATCGGTGGCCCTGGTTCCCTTTCTCAGCCCAACTCCAGCTTAACACATTTCATGACGGCACACTCTGTGTGTGACACTTGCACACAGGTAGGCAGTCTTACCTGCAAAACGGAAGACGAGAAAGGAGGCCTGCCAGTCTGTATTACTGCACGTGCAGAAATTCCAAAAGGAAAGAGTCCCCAAGTAAATAAAAATTAATTTCAGTTCTGATATTGCTACGGCTCTCCTTTAATAATCAATGCCTATCTGACACGCTTTTGTTTTGGGGACCATATTCTATGCAACCAAGAAACAAAACTATACACACCTCTAAGAGAAGAAAACAACGCGCTTTGAAGAAACTTCACAGACATCACTTGGGCTAATGTTTACCACAGTCTTGCATGCACGTCCATGTGCACAGATACGCCCTCATAAACACACAGAAACAACATTAGAATCTTTTCTTCCCTTTAGATTCCCTAAAATAAAGCCAAAAAGCCAAAGAAAGGCACAACCTACCCATTACTGTTGTCAGACATTTCAATTTCACAAAGGTTCCGCCATTCCGTTTCTAAACAAGCCGTCTCCGTAAGTTCCTAAATTAACCTTCCTGTTGAAAACGTGTTTCCACTTTTTGGTCAATAAAAACATGAAGAAATCAACCAGCATTGACTTAACAGTATTTAACCTTCTTCCTCATGAAATTCCCTTGGTTATGAATGAATCTGGCCTCCTACATTTAAATGATCTACCATTGTCTATAAGCTCAAAATCTACGGAAGTTAACTGCCTGCCATTTTGTCTAAATTCTTATTTGATCAAAAGTGATAAAAAGGTGGCAGGGTTAGTATAATTCAAATTCACCAGTGAAGCTTATGAGTAAAGGTGTTTCTTATTAAACGGAGAACCTCATGAAATGTCTTAAGGAAATTCAAGTAACTGATTCCTAATGAGTCATGTTTCTAGCTACACTGTGCAGCTAAAAAGACTTTACGCGTAGGTTTTGAGGCCCTTAAGTTCCATTACAGTACATTTTTCTAAAAACACCATAAGCGGGGCGCCTGGGTGGCTCAGTTGGTAAAGCGACTACCTTCGGCTCAGGTCATGATCTCGGAGACCCGGGATCAAGCCCCACATCGGGCTCCCTGGTCGGCGGGAAGCCTGCTTCTCCCTCTCTCAGTCCCTCTGCTTGTGTTCCCTCTCTGGCTGTGTTTCTCTCTGTCAAATAAATAAAATCTTTAAAAAAAAAAAAAAAAACACCATAAGGATATGTAAGATAAAAGTAATAACCAGGACAATTTTTAAAAAATTTCACATTGAAGAAAAATAATGAGATTTAAACGAGATTTCCCTACAACTCTTTGAGTAGAAATTATTCACCAGAGTGAAGCAGGCATAGAGGTATACTGATTTTGCTCATAAAATAAAAATATATTTTGTAATGAAAAAATTTCTGTGCTAGAGATAAAATAAGACAATACTCCTTGTAGGACCTGAAGCAGAAAGCAAATTACTATTTTCAGGATTGAGGTGTAAATTACCAGAGGGGGAAAAAAAATAGTCTTATGATGAAATCTCTAAATACCATAAAGTATCAAAATATGAGCAGATGTCACCACAATAAGCCCCAAATTACTTGAAAATTAAAACACTAAAATCCATAATAATTCAATAAGTAATTAATATATAAACAGCTCTTATTACAAGCTGTTCAGAAAAACCTTTAGAATCAAATTCCTATTCTTTGGTCCAAAACAGATGGTAACTCACAAATGGGAGTCTTGGAATTGAAGATTATCTTTTATATATGTTGTTAAACTCAGTAAGTGTAATTAACATCATCTGCGTGTTATAAACACACAAAAAAGGGAAAATATGACTGGTTAGCAACATTCTTCTGCTTATGCAACATGTCAAAATTAATCGGTTGATTGATAGAGACAATAAACTAAGAATGATAAACCCGATCTCCCAGTCCCTAGTCGTCTCTGATGTCCCCATGATCAGTACCCAGACAGAAGCAGCACCAATGAGCAGTACTGGCCGAAAGGGTCACATACCGCAAAGGACTGGTGTGAAATGCCAATTACTTCAACAAAGACAACATACTCTTTATTCTCAAAGGTGGTCATACATATAAAAAGGACTTTACCATTTTCTGATTGCTCGCCAGCTCTAGGCAAGGCACAGGGTAGACCTATCCTGGCAGTCCTTCCGCGTGGGACGTACAGAGCCCTTAGAACACTCCCAACGTCCTGCAAACATCCACTGTCAAGTCCCAAAACATTTCCATCACTGCAAAAGGAAACCTTGTACCCAATTAGGCAGTCACGTCTCACTCCCTCTCCCTGCCCTGGCGACTCCCACTCTACTTTGTGTCTCCTTCGATTCGCCTATTCTGAACATGTCACATGAGTGGAAACATACAATACCTTCTGTACCTGGCTCCTTCCACTGAGTAGGAGGCTTTCGAGGCTCAGCCATGAGAGAGTGTGTATCAGTACTCCATTCCCTTTTGCGGCTGAATACTATTCTACGGTGTGGATGGAACTACACTTTGTCCATCCACTCCTCCATCAGATGCTGGGCATTGCGGGTGGCGCTCACTTTCTGGCTATCGGGATTAGCGCTGCTGTGAACATCCGTGCACAAGTACATGTCTGAGCCCTGATTTTCTATCCTGTGGGGCTACACCCTTGGAGGGAATGGCCCTATTATCAGTTTGCCTTGATCCTCCTCTGTGGAAGCCTCCACCCCTCCAGGATGGGCAGATGCAAACGGGACAGGCGGAGAGATCTGCACAGGGAACGGACGTACAGGAGGGAGCCCGGGAACCCGCCGGCCTACGAGCTCCAGCCGGCAAACGGCCGACAGCCAGCGCTCTGCACGGCAAGCACCAAGATGAAGAAGAATGCTCTCTACTGGGAGCAAAGCAAATTACTCTCCCACTTGGGAGCCCCTCAGTGTGCATCAGGCCACCAGAGAAACTGGGTAGGGTTTGTTTTGCCTTGCCCCCCGTTTCCCACCTCCCCAGGTTTAGCACCAAAGTGCTGACTTCAGGGTTGCTCACGTTTCCACTTAGAGTCATCACGGACGCTTGAGTCTGACAACCACTCTCCAGGGACCATCTCTCTGTAATACTGAGATGTAACACTGATCTATGCATGTGATCCCACATAGAAGCATGGGATTATCCCAGCGCATCCACATTTTCACAGAGGTTTCCCCGGGGGCCGGCGCTGCCTGCCACCCGAGAATGTCACCCCAGCAGAAGGGGGCCCACTGGATATCCTACACCTCACAGGACAGCCTCCCCATAACAAAGACTGGTCCACCCCAAAATGTCGATAACGCTAACGCTGAGAAACTTTAATCGGACAGATTTTGGACTAAGTTCTCTTCTTCATGGCTTCGGATATTTCCTGTGAAACACAAGAAGGTGAAATCACACTTTCACGCAGGTCTCTGATGCAGAAGGAAGTGTCTAGGGGTGCGCCCATCGATGGCCGTAATGCTTCCTTCGTCACTGCAACAGCCTGGGGGATCACAGTCAATGGGGCAGACACACGTCTTTACCAAGCGTAAATTAAATGTGCAACATACAAATACTAATTCTATTTCTTGGTGGACTAGAATCCAATTTGCACTGTAAAGTTGTTATTTTTCATTGCCTACGGAGAAGCCAGCACGGCGCAGGACTGAGGCCTGCTCCGGGCAGCCAGTGCCACCTGCCAGCCCCGGGAGGAAGCCAGCCCAGCAGCAGACCATCTGGCCCCGGTCAAACCATCTGATGAGGCTGACCTCCTCGCTGTGGTTTCAGGGAGGCCCCAGCCAGAACCAGCAGCTGAGTCACGCCAGCATCCCTGCCCTCTGAATCCAAGACATGGGGAAGGGCCGCTGGGAAAGCCACGTGGCGGCAGGATCCCCCTCCAGCAAGCGCTCCCACTCCCCACGGGCTGGGGACGATGAGGAGCACAGCTGCTGCAAGGAAAACCCAGAACCAAATGGACTGGGAAGCCAAGCAGCCAAGGTCTAAGTAGGCAAGAGCTTGCCAAAGTGTGTTCCTCAGAGTGAGGCTGTCCAGGTGGCTGGCGTGCCTTCATCTGCATCACCTGAAGGACAGCCCCACGACCCCACAGGACTGGAAACCCTGGCTCCTGTAAAGTTATTAACAAGGAACAATAGTAAAAACAAAGCAAAATGATAGTGGTGAACACAGCACTGTACCTACTGTCTGTCCAAGTGCGCTCCTCGTGCTTTAAACTCTTGTCCGCCTCTATTAAATAATGGAAGAAGCCTGCCTACCAGAGCCCCACACCGTGCTTTCAGTGCTGTACCCCCGCGCACCCCACCGACGGCCACGCCACCCCACCCGGTCACACACAATGCACCGCCGTCTGCTGTAAACACGTGCTCACGGCTCGGAGCTGCAGGCAGCAGGGATTCCAGAAAGCACCGTCTCCACGGAGCTTCACTTCCCGCGGGCTCCTCCACGGACCCAGGCGTCCCATGGGTGAGGACGCCTTGCGGTCACTATGCCGTGGCTTGCCTGACCCTCCCCAAGTCCTCTCTGAATGGCTTCCCAATACTATGCTGAAATTCAAAGACAATTTTCTGACAGACTCTGAACACATCAGTCAGTAGACAGTCCAAGTAATTGAGGTTTTGCTGTTGGAAGACGGTTCGCCAAGAGAAATCTGCAAACACGCTTTTTAGACTTCGGAAGCTTGAAATCTAAGGATGACGATACTTGACTAAAATGAACACAAGTGCCAAGATGGTAATGACTTATAAAAATAAACATGACTTTCAATATTATAATAAGTATCAAGAAATAGGGCAGTTCTAGATAAGCCGTTATCCACTGGGAATTAATCAGGCCATCATCCTCATTTCTCTTTTTACTCACTGAACTAGGAAAATGGGTACCACAAAGTGACAAGGTCACAATGCATGAATTATTTCCTGATAGCTTATCTCATCTTTAAAAAAAAAACACAACTCATTTTGGAAGACCCTTAATTTAGGTGGATTAATTCTTGCCACCAAAGTAAATGTGTGCCTTTGTCTATTTATATGTAAGACCAAAGAGACAACACCGAAGGGACCCCTTCCCTTTTAAAGTTACACTTATGACCCAGGAAAAATGTTTATGTATTGTCAGTGATAAAAGATACTAATTTGGTATGCAAATTCCAAGGGTCTAACCTTTAATGTTCTTTAAAAATAAGCTTATATGTCATAAACACATAAATTAAAAATAAGGAACATCTTAACACATTTTTTAAACGTGAACGTTTTAAACGTTCAGACGCATAGTCAGAGCACCTGGGTGGCTCAGTCAGTTAAGCTTCTGCCTTCAGCTCAGGTCATGATCCTGGGGTCCTGGGACTGAGCCCCACGTCGGGCTCCCTGCTCAGTGGGGAGTCAGCTTCTCCTTCTCCCCCCACTCATTCTCGGTCTTTCTCTCTCAAATGAATAAAAAAAAAAAAACTTTGAAAATAAGTCTGCATGGTCAAATGACGGTATATGTCGTCCAGTGCTGTACAGTGGAAAACACTTAGACCGAATGTTTTTGGAATTAACACATCGGTACTAGTAGCGAGAAGGGGAAATCCTGGGTGCGCCATATTCTCCTTTAGGGCACACGAACTAAGCAATGGATCATTACTGTGCCGACGTGAGAAAGTTTGGGGAAATAGCTCCTGGTGAAGTGTGTCCATACAGCTGGCAGGCACATGCACACAGTTACACAAGTCACCCTGCACCTCACTCGCACGCGACCAGAGACACATCCAAGAGCTTTCCGTATTACCCCATTCTCTATGGTCCAAGTAGACAGTATGGAGTTACAGACCATGCAGAACTAACACACGCTCATTTTTCATGGTGCCCAAATGCAGAGAAGGGTTCATGTTAGTGTCTGCATAAAAACCAGTCCTTACATACGATAACATGTATTACTTAAAGCAAAGCTTCCAAGATTGAGTAAGTTTGGGAAATTCTAAGTTAAAAAAGGTTAAACCGATCCACAGAGCTGAAGAAACCCCAAGCAGGATAAGCACCAGAGAAAACTCTGACAAGACACAATCAATTTCCTGAAAATCAGCAGTAAAAAGAAACTCTTCAAAGCAGCCAGAGCAAAAACACAGATTACACCCAGAGGGGAAGATAACAAAACTCACAAACTTCTTGTCAAAATGATGTAAGCCAGAAGACAATGGAATGAAATCTTCCGAGAGCCCAAAGAATGTGTCAACTTAAAACTCTACTCTCAGACACAATAGCTTTCAAAAAGGAAGACAAAATAAAGCCTCTTTAAGACAAACAAATGCAGAGAGAATTCAATGCCAATATGCCTTTCCTACAAGAAAAATTAAGTTCTGTAAGGGAAAGAACAATGAACTCAGACGGACCTCTGGATATCTGCAAAGGAATGGTGAGCGACAGAAAGCATAAACATGGGGGTAAATATGAAAACATTTTCTTCTCATTTAAAAATTTCTTTTACATATAATTGACTGCTAAATGCAGAATCAGTAACTGTACTGTGGTTTCTTAAACGTATGAAAGCAAAATGTATGACAACAGCAGTACCAAGAAGTAGGAGTGGAAAGAGGACAGATGCACACCGCTGTTAGGTCCTTAGGGAAGATGTGGTAGGAGCAGCCGAAGCAGACTGTGACAACAAGTCAAAGACCGTTACTGCAAACATCAGAAGAACGCTAAAAATGGGGGCGCATGGGGGGCTAAGTTGGTTACGCCACTGACTTCGGCTCAGATCTTGATCCCGGAGTCCCAGGATTGAGCCCAACATGGGGCTCCCTGCTCAGTGGGAGGCCTGCTTCTCCCTCTCTCACTCTCCCTGCTCGTGTTCCCTCTCTGTGTTTCTCTCTGACAAATAAATAAATAAAAATCTTTAAAAAAAAAAAAAAATTGAGTAGCCTGGATGGCTCAGTTGGTTGCACATTCAACTCTTGATTTCAACCCAGGTCATGATCCCAGGGTCCCAAGATGGAGCACTGGGTGGGGCTCCCTACTCAGCAGGGAGTCTGCTTCTCTCCCTCTCCCCTCTACCCCTCCCCACCCCTGCTCATAGGTGTGCTTTCCCTCTCAATAAAGAAAATTTTACCAAAAAAAAAAAAAAAAAAAAAAAAAAAAAAAAAAAAAAAAAAAAAAAAAAAAAAAAAAAAAAAAAAAAAAAAAAAAAAAAAAAAAAAAAAAAAAAAAAAAAAAAAAAAAAAAAAAAAAAAAAAAAAAGAAAGAGAAAAACACTAAAAAGTAAAACAAGGAGGTATAGCTAAATAAATTAACAGGAAAGTAGAATCAGGAAAAAAATCTTAATTTATGCAAACATATGCAGGAACAAAGGAAAACAGAAACACAGAATGGTACAAATAGAAAACAAATAGCCAGTGGTAAATGGTATAACCATTCCGACTGAAGGCTGATTGTGCGACTATATAAAAAAGCAAGATAAACTACACTGCGGATGACAAAGCCACTCTGGATCAGGATATATTCTCTCTATGATTGCAGCTATGCACGGATGTATATGCACGTCATTCACCAGTGACCATGGCACTGACATGTACTGTCTCTGTATGTGTTCTGCTCGATTTAGCATTCTCCTTTGTGATTTCTTCCACTTCTAACCTGCTTCGTAAGTCTGGGGAAGACACATTAGGGGTGAAGAAAATATAACGAGGAAAATGTAGCACAGAGTGACTCCTGGACATCAACAGCAATTTGATCAGTGAGGGATTCCTAAGTCACGGCAACGGGACACAGCGCCCCTGGTCTGTTGGAGGCGGACTGCAGAGAGCCCAGACCGTCGGGCCCCCTAAGAAGTCTGAGCACGAGCACACAGATGCATTCAGCGGTTCACGGAGGACACACATCTCGCAGTAATGGATTAAGGAACGTAATGGTGAGAGGTCACAACCTCTGCACTTGAAAACAAGTCCACGCTGAAAAAATACTTTGATCGGGGTGGGAGACTTGGAGGCTTAGAGCTGAAGTGGCTTTCCAGAAGGCTTGGCAGCTTCATGCCCAACTCGTCCTGCTCCCCACTCTCTAACAGGTCTTGGTCTGCAAGCCAGCTAGCCTCCCGCTTCCTGAGAAGCTGTCTTCCAGAGGCCCCATCAGCAGCTGGCACGGACCTCACATGAAACGGGCCTGAGCTATGAAGTGCCGCCATCATGAATGCTACGAATGCTTTTTCAAAAACAAAGCGTGGTGCTCTGTATCTTTGATGAAAAAGCATGCAAGCCAGGCATTTTAATGAATACACACCAGTACACATTTTGTGACTCTCACATGTAAAATAACTCCCCAGGAACTCCCCAAAGTACTGCAGATGAAATGTTCTGGGCATTCTCTACTGTTTGTCTTAGTTAGGTCCTCTCTTTACTTCCCTCACTTTTCGGAAATTGAGCTTAAGAGCTGGGAGACCAACCTGGACAGGGGCTTTTCCTTTCCATGGGCTCTGCAGCCATCCTCCGCTACAACCAGTCACCTCTGGCCCAAAGCTCAAATGCAGGAATGGACAACAGGCCAAGAGAAGGGTGTGGGGCTCCTTCCATAAAACTTGATCTACAAAAAAAGGCTCTGGTCCTGGGTGGCCTCGGAGCGGTCGTGTAGAATTATTTACCGTGTTGGATTTATTAAGCTGTGCACCCACAACTCATTACTAAATGTAAACAGGCACCCTAAAATGGCATCAGGGCACCCTGAGGCAGTCAGCATGCAAAGAGAGCAGTACTCTGTTCCAGAAATAAAGCAGGTTTGTGCTCTGTTACGGAGAATAAGCTCAGTGAAGGGGAAAGGGCAGGACGGGCTTCTGGTCCCGGGGGCCGTCACGCAGCTGCCCCCAGAAGCCGTCCACACAGTTGTGCAAATGTCACATCAAGCTAACCTGGTGCTTTCACAGGACCCAAGTGCAGAAAGTTTCATTAAAACTTCCCAGTTCTTTCATGGGTCACAGAAGGCTGAAATTAAACAGAACAATCAAATCAGTTTGGAAATGACATTCTTCATTTAGTTAGCCTTTAAAAATTAGTATTTTTAAGGGGCGACTGGGTGGCTCATTCATTAAGCGTCTGCCTTCGGCTCAGGTCATGTTCCCAGCGTCCCGAGATCGAGTCCCATATCGGGCTCCTGGCTGAGTGGGCAGTCTGCTTCTCCCTCTTCCTCTGCCCCTCACTCCGCTTGTGCACTGTCTCTCTCACTCTCTCTCTCAAATGAATAAATAAAATCTTTTAAAAAATTATATTTCAACAGACTTTAGTTTTTAAGAGTCCTGTTAGGTTCCCAGCAAAAGTGAGAAGGTACAGAGATCTCCCCTGGGGCCCCGCGCACACTCTCCCACAGCGCGCTCTCCACGCCCCCCACCGGAGCAGACGTGAGTTCCCAGCAATGAACCTATGCTGACACGGCACTACCAGCCGAAGCCTTTAAGGGTTCACTCTGGGTGCTGCGCACTCCGGGGACTGAAACAAACGTACACGCATCCCTCCCTACAGTATCCCTAAAAACTCCTGAGTTCTGCCTTGTCATCTCTTCCTCCCCCAACCCCTGGCAACCATGGATCTTTTTATACTGTTTCTGATTTTTCCTTTTCCACAATATCCCAGTGTTGGAGTCATAGGGTCATTCAGAGTCATCCAGACTGACTTCCTTTCACTAAGTAATGGGCACTTAAGGTTCTTCCATACCTTTTCATGGCCTGATTCAAGCTCACTTCTCTTTCAGCGCTGAATAATAGTTCCTCCTTTAGATGGACCAGTTTATTTATCGGCTTACTGAAAAGCATCCCATCTTGGTTGTTTCCAGGTTGTGGCAACGATGAATAAAAGCCCCTATCAATACCTGTGTGCAGGCTTCTGTCTGCATGTAACTTTTTAACTCCATTGGGTAAATTTCATGTTCTTAAATGCCATTAACGGGGTGCCTGGGTGGCTCAGTCAGTAAAGCATCTGCCTTCAGCTCAAGTCATGATCCCAGAGTCCTGGGATCAAGTCCTGCACTGGGCTCATTGCTCAGCGGGGAGTCTGCTTCTCCCTCTGCTTGGGCGCTCCCTCTCTCTGTCAAATAAATAATAAAATCTTTAAAAATTAAAAAAATTAGTAAATGTCATTAAAACAATGTAAGTAACACAAGTTCATGGGAGAGATTTTCAGTGGTTCTCAACTGCAGGTCGTTTGGACCCCTGAGGGTCATCTGCGGGGGGAGGGGGGCGTTCTACCAGCATCTAATGGGTAGAAGCCACGGAAACTGCTTAACACCCTATGGCACAGAAGACATCTCTCCTACGAGAAAGGGGTTATCTGCAAATGTCCACAGAGCTGAGGCTGGGCAATTCTGATACAAAGGTAAGATGTCACAAGTTTTGCAAGTCACTCTGGGTCTCTGGCCCTTGTGTGGAGGGAGGGCCTCTACAGTCAGCTTCTGATTTTAACACAAATATAGTCGGCAAACTACAGTCTCTAACTCAGTAAGGAGACCCACGTATCAGCGGTTTCATCATGCAAATCCTGGAGCAGCAAGGCTCTGCCTTCACAAAATCATGCCTGCCCCACCCCCACAGGCGGAGGAAGCGTATCTTCTAGAAAGCCCCTTCCTGTCCATTCTAGAGCACAGCAGTTCTCTTCGTTCCGCCCATTTTGAAGGCAAAAAGGCTGAGTTCTAAAGAGTTTCACTGAATGGTCTGAACTAGTTTCACAAGAGGCAGGATTTGAATCCCAAAGTTCTGGCTTTGATCTGTGCTCGTATCATTTCACATCACAGCAATCCATACTTTACCAGTCATCTGGACGGAAGGGAGGTAAGAATTTATTCTGCACAATGAAAATAAATAGGAATTTTCAGCTGAAACATAATTTATTGAAGCGAAGTCTTCCAAACACTCTGAATAATTGATTTCATATATGCAACACACTCCACGCAATTCGTTTGGCTCATCTTTAATGTTCTGAGTGGATGTGAAATGGATTTAGCCATTTACACTGTACCCACAAGCAACTGGGTTCAATTCATTTTTGGTTCTTCTGTGATCCATTATTTTTTCCAACGGACTGACATCTGGAGCGAGGAGCCACCCTGGGCTTTGCATTTTGCTCCCTCTCTTTTGTAAGGCAAAATCCAGCCTGACTGGAGTCTTCGACCAACACCAAGTATCTTATCTATGGAGAGCATTCATTCACGGACAGGAGGTCATTCCTCTCACCCAGAAAGTGGCATGGTGCACAGTCAGTCAAGGAAGTGAAACTGTGGGAAACAAGTTTCCTTTTTGACCCACGGAATTCCAATCTTTAGCAGTAGGCGCCACGCCATTTCTACACGCCCTCACTGCTACGAAAACTCAGCCTCTGCTGTTCCACCTGTCTCTAAGACGTAACACTTCCCGTATTCCATCACTGGTCCTGGAGACTTGCGAGTTGATGAGCAGCAGTAATTATTAGAAGAAAGGATTGTAAAATCACGTGAAACAAGTACAATGTACCCCAAGGCGCATTCCCATCAAGCCCGGTCTCACGTGTCTGCAGCTGCCCATAAGTGACACAACAGTCACCACCTCTTGGAAGAACTGCAACCTGTCGTCAATCTACTTTCCTTTCTCCCGCTCTGCCGTCGCTCCCTCGAACCCACTGCCGGGCTGGGTGCCGCTCAGCCGGCCCGGGGAAGACTGCGACTCGCAAGGACACACGGTCTGGCTCTCCTGGACCTAAGACCGAACAGCTACATCTTGGTTTTCCTGGACGGAATGGGGCTGAATTGCAGTGACACCGGCTTTCTCCTGAGCGTGACGGCTGCAAACAACCGTGTGCACTATTCATCCCTTTGGGGAAATAAAACAGTCGAGGCAGCTGGCTCGAAGCGTGACCAAGAACTTGGCCATCTCATTAAAACGCACTCCGACGTAAATCGTGGGAGGCAGGCAGGCACTAGCTGTCCTCCGTAAGCCAAGGACACGGGACTCTGCCGCGCCCAGAGCAGGGCCGAGCTCGACTTCTGTCAGGAAGTCTCAGGGCTCCTGGGGTGCCTGGCTGGCGGGCTCAGCTGGTCAAGCACGCAACTCTTCATCTTGGGGTCATGAGTCTGCGGCCGAAGTTGGGCCCAGAGATTACTTAAGAACAACTACAACAACAAAAACCAGAAGACGACAACTCGTGTTTCCCTACAATTTAAAAAGGCGACTGAGGGGCGCCTGGCTGGTTCAGTCAGTAGAGCAGGCAATCCTTGATCTCGGGGTCCTGGGTTTGAGCCACGTGGATGTAGAGATTACTTAAAAATAAAACCTTAAAAAATATATAAATAAATACCAAAAAATATAAGGACGACTGAATCTTGTGACAGAGAAAAGAATGCACCATTTAAAACCTTTTGAACTTTCTGTGCATCCAACAGCTCAGCGGATGGGTCATCAGAATCCCCAGTTCCCAATGGCTTCTGACATCACATAAAGCAGAGACACCGCTCATCCTGCCCAATTCAGAATACACAGGCCAAAATGTCCGTGTGGGGTGCGAAGAGAAACACCCCACATCGGTGCGAAGCTTCGAGGCTGCAGGAAGGCCAACCTGAGTGTGCCTCTGTCCCCCGCCCCGTCACCCCAGCCCCCTGCCCCCACGGCGGCTCAGAGACTTTGCAGGCGCACTGGCGGGAAGGTGCGGACCTGGAGGCAGTCCCAAACCATTGGCCCTAAACCCCACTGCCCTTCCCCTCCCCAGCAACAGCTGTCTCCAGAGTGCACTTTTAAGGGACCCTTAAAAACGAAAGACAGAAAGCCCAGTTGTCCTTCCACTGGCCTGCAGTTCCCCTGAAAGTCAAACTCGGGCCTCCATTTTGCTTGCCATTGACCATGACGCTGTACTTTTACCCAGACGTGGTTGGCTTCCTCCTCCCTGGACTCCAGGGCGATCTTGTTTCCCAGAAATTACACTCTATGTGGGAGAGCGTCATGTCTCCTTTCCAAGGCAACCTGGCAGACTCCCTCTGAAGCGCCACGGCCTCAGAATGAGGTCGGCCGTGGCTGAACCCCAGAATCCCCCACTGGAGGCTGTGCGTCTCCTGATCAAAAGCGCAACCTCTCCGTGCCACGCAGCACGGCGCTCTACACTTAACTGCAGACGCGCACGTATTCAAATATGCGTAAAGCCAGACGTGTGGGGTGGCAACAGAAGAAGTTATGATCATTACCACAGAACAGCCACGGCCATAAAACCCTGGCCACCAGAATGCCACGTTCCTTGTGTTCTATTAACCCTTCTCTCGAGTGTTTAAAGGTGGGGGGGGAACTGTCACCTCAAAAAGTAAAACACGATGAACCTCATTTGTATTTTGCCACCATTAAAAATGTTTTAAATAAATAAAAATGAAAAAGCCAAGATGAACCTAAAAGCACGTACGCCACTCACCACTCGAAAAGAATACGTTTCAAGATTTTCTTAAAAGGGACAAAAACTGTCACACAACCAAAACGTGTGAGGGAATCGAGTTTTCCTTTCGACTGGAACATGATCCCATTTATCTGTGGTTTCCTTAAATGGAAACATACTACTTGGTTCTCCAACAAGTGAATTTTTAAATGAGCAAGCGTGTTTCGTCACACGAGAAAACACACCCGATCAGACTGTGGCACTGACATTCCTGAACGGCGCTGCGAATGTCACCGTCACGCTCTGCTCACCGAAGGGTGCCACCTGCTGGCCTTCTCACTTTTATCGACATACCTTACCAGTCCAGTGGGCAAGACTTTTCTTCATGCAAATAGAATTTCAAACACAATCTCAAAAGAAAATAAAAAAGGAAGAAAAGAAAATGCCAACACTCCATTTCCTTTAAAAACGAAATACAGGAAAAAGTAAAATTTTAGCGTAGGTTTCTAGTTTAAGCTTACCCTGTGTTCCTTTGAGCCTGTTCAAATTTCTGTGAGGTCCTCAGATCATGTTCATGAGCTACAGAAAATCCTACGGATGGACCTCCAGGGCGTTATGCTAAGTGAAGTCAGAGAAGGACAAATACTCTGATTTCACGGATACAGAAACAAACTGGTGGCTTCTCCCCCCCGGGGGGGGGGTGTGTATGGGGGCAAAGACATTCAACCCCTAAGTACAGAGGTACCTGTGGTAAGCTGTCTGGGTCCCTTAGGAAGCTCTGGCGGCAAAGTGTCTAACCACAAATTAAACTCTAAACAAAGTGTTACCTAAAACGATATGCTGAAGATTTCATTAAAATGAAGGAAGATGTTAAACGGCGGAAAAGGATGCTATTTCAGATTTCCAGTTGTGTGACTAGAACTCTTCACAGCCCTACACAGCCCTCACTGCAGAGAAAAGCTCTTTGCAAAAAAACGTTGAAAACACCCTACAGTTCCAAGTATGACATTTACATGGTCTTATTGAAATATCACAGATTAAAAATAGAAGACTGCCTTTTAGTAGGGTGCAGACCTTGTCCCAAAAAACGGAGAGGGGAAAAAAGTGAATTTTGAGAAATCATCCTCAAATTTGGTTCCTTCATTAGTCCGAGATTTCTCTCTTATTCGCCGGGAAGAGACAATTCCTTAAAAGACAGGACAGAGAGGGGCGCCTGGGTGGCTCAGTTGGTTGAGCGACTGCTTTCGGCTCAGGTCATGATCCTGGAGACCCGGGATCGAGCCCCACATCGGGCTCCCTGCTCGGCGGGAAGCCTGCTTCTCCCGCTCTCAGTCCCTCTGCTTGTGCTCCCTCTCTAGTTGTGTTTCTCTCTGTCAAATAAATAAATACAATCTTAAAAAGAAAAAAAAAAAAAAGACAGGACAGAGAGAAATTCTGGAACTGGGAATGGAAAAGGACACATATCTGAATTGGGCAAGTCTCGAATCTCGGCTATGGTCAGGGCGCCTGGCTGACTCAGTAGGCAGAGCACGCCACAATCTTGATCTCAGGGTTGTCAGTTTGAGCCCCATACTGGGTGTGGAGATTACTGAAAAATTAAATCTTAAAAAACAATAAGTAAGCCAA
Source organism: Spilogale gracilis (assembly GCA_004023965.1). Taxonomy (NCBI): domain Eukaryota; kingdom Metazoa; phylum Chordata; class Mammalia; order Carnivora; family Mephitidae; genus Spilogale; species Spilogale gracilis. Next base: position 85,215 of record PITA01005352.1, read on the forward strand.
GCTGGCTGACGTTTTAAACTCTACACCACTATGGGGCTTCGGCAATGAGCGCTGGAGGGTGAAAGGGACAGAGTGAGGTTTAGAGCCGTGCGATGAACGAGGTGGACGGTGTGATGGACCTACAGAGATCCTTGGAAAATCCCGTGCTCCGTGGGCACAGTGTAAACATACTTGTCTAACTTACAATTCTAACCCGTCAGACCAGAGGCTGGCCAACTTTTCCTTAAAGGGTATGAAGGAGTTTGGGCTCCGCAGCCCAAGACTTGGCTGTTACAATCACTCCACTCCACCTTCGGGGGGAGACACAGGCACGCACAACACGCAAACCAACGGGTGCAGATGCCTTCCAATGAAACCTGAATGTCGCACAAGAAAATCTCAATTTCACAAAATGTTCAGGTATCCTGACATTTTTCTTCTTTTGATATTTAAAAATGTAAAAACCACCCTTCGCTTGTTGACGGTGGGAAAGGAGGCACAGGGCTAATTCTGGCCTGTGGGTGTTCACGAGCTCTTCTGTTAGATAACATGAGTCATGGTTTGATGCCATTTCCATCACATCTCCCAGAGATTACTTCAAAATGCACTCTCAGGAAAACAGTATGATGGCTCCCAAAAGCATTAAATATAGAATCACCGTATGATCCAGCGAGGATTCTTCTAGGTCTAGAACCAAAGGAACTGAAAGGAGGGAACTGAAGAGAGATTTGGGCCCTGGTGTTCATACAGCAGCCACATTATTTCCAGCAGCCAAAAGATGAAAACAACCCAGTGTCCACCGACAGACGAATAGCTCCACACGCTTGTATAAGTCATATACACACATGCACATATTGGCAATGGAGTATTAGTGAGCGTTACAAACAAAAAGAATCCGGCCACACGCCACACTGCGGGTGAACGACGAGGACACTACATGAAGGGAAATAAGCCAGACCCCAAAGGGCAAGGACTGTAGGACTCCCACTAGTTAAAAAGAGAGACAGAAAGTAGAATGGGGCGTGCCATTGCCCTAACAGGTACGAAATTCTAACGCGGGAAGATGAAAAAGTTCTCGGGATGGATGGTGAAACCTACTTAATGCCACTGAACTAGATACTTAAAATTTACCATTTTGACCTTTTTTTTTTTTTCAAGATTTATTTGAAAGCAAGAGGGAGCACAGGTGGGGGAAGGACAAAGAGAGTAGGAGCGAGAGATCCCCAGCAGACTCCACACTCAGCACACTGTCCGATGCCAGGCTCGATCCCAGGACCCCAAGATCATGACCCGAGCTGAAATCAAGAGTCGGACTTCAACTGGCTGAGCCAGCCAGGCTCCCCAAAATGGGCGATTTTACATTATGTATACTTATAGCACAATAAAAAGAAAATCTCAAAGAAAATGAACCTTCAATGCAAATGCATTTCTTCCAAAGACCCTCCTTGTTGATTAAAAAGAAACTTAGATCAAATGGTGATGAGAGGGGCGCCTGGGGGGCTCAGTCTGTGAAGCGGCTGCCTTCGGCTCAGGTCATGATCCCAGGGTGCTGGGATGGAGCCCTGCATAGGGCTCCCCGCTCTGCGGAGAGCCTGTTGCTCCCCCTGCTTGTGCTCTCTGACAAATACATAAAGTCTTAAAAAAATGGTGATGAGAGTTAGATTGCACATCAGCCACCTTACTTTGAAGCGAACATGGAGAATAAATGGCCACTTTCTTTTCCTGAGCCAGTTTCAAACCCTTAACCACGAAACACAAAATGGACTCAGTTATCTTCCAGATTCATGGGTGACACTCTGAGATACTTCCTGGTGGAACAGAGCCTTTCTCTAGAAACAGTTTCAGAATCTTAGTACTTTCTGAAATATCTGAACGTTAGTCAAGCCCAGAAATTCTTAGGCCAGTTTCTGTCCTTGGAGAATTTAGCTACATTGTAGCAGAATGACACATTTTGGTTAATCAAATTCATATTAATCTTTCTGGCTCGGCAATGGGATGGAAGTTCTTCTTCAATCAAGATCATAAAAGCCATTCAAAAAAATTTAACACATTATGCTGTTAAATAATGTTCAGCACTGCCCTTGTGGTTGTTGGCAAAAGCTCTAGAAGGTATTCAGATTTAATTAATCTCAGCCAAATCATTTCTCCCTACCTCAGATGAACGCTTCAGGGAAAAAAAAAAAGGCAATTTTGGCATAATTCTTAGTGGAAGCTGTCCCTCTTACTTCAAAACAAAAAAGGAGTTAATAAGATGATGACATTAACAAATTTCTCTCAGAAAGTTTCCAGATGGCAGGTTCACTCAACTCTGATCTTCTACAAGCTTGTGTCAGTCTTTAGGAAAATACAAGGGGTTATCAAATGGCTGTGGCATGTTAAGTTGCTGAAAGGCATCTTTTCTGACCTCTGGGCCCCTCCCACTGATTCAACTCAGTGCCTCATAGGGCAGGCCTGCACCGCAACTCACCTCCCCCCAGGGAACTTAGCCCTTCCCTGGCTTGAGCCCACAAATGCATTTCTGGTCCCGGCCCTCCCAGGTGCACACTCGTTCCACACGACATGTCCACTTGGAAGTGCAACCAGGACCCCGAACACGGCCTGTCCAGGACAGGGCCCTGCACCCACCCTCCCACGGCAACACCGACGTCCCGCCTGCTGTCCCAGTGAATGGCACCTCTCCCCCAGCCTCCTGCAGCCAGGACACCTGCTGGTGATCTCTGCTAAAGTCTCCCAAATCTGGGCTTTCCTTCCTGGCCCCACGGAGCTCCACTGGTGGAAAATGAAACTGTCTTCTGCCTGGGAGCCGCCTATAGCCACTACAGTCCCCCACCACCACCCGCCACCCTGCCCCAGCCGCCAGCCATCTGCTGGTGCCGTGGGAAGGCACTGGAGGGTTTCAGGTCCGAACTCAGCACCAGTGTTATTACTGATGGTTGCTCCCCACACTGCTCTGACCCCATCCACTTGTCAGGCACTTGCTCCCATCACATTATGCCCACCCGGTCTGGCTTTTCACCTCTCATGTTCCTGAAGCTGGGTCCTACTACCCAGCCTTTGCACGACGTACTGTTCCCGAACTCTTTTCTGGCTCTACCTAACTGCATCCTCCAGAGACTTCAACTCAACCGTCTCCTCCTTAAGAAGCCTTCTTACCTCGACCATGGAACCCCTTCCACCTAAGTCACTCAGTCACATGACCCAGCTCCTGTCCTTCCCTGCCCGTGTTGTCCGGAAGCATCTTGTCCAGCGGCAGCAGGCCAGGGGCATCTGCACCCACACCCTGGAGCACCAAGGGCATCCAGCTCAACACCTGCACCCACAAAGCTTAGCTCTGTGCTTCATACAAAAACGAAACTTAACAGCCAAGTACATATGACCCCCCCGCCAAAAAAGACCTTGAGAATACAGTAAGATGTACTTAACACCAGAACTCCACTGAATATTGCATTTTTCTTCTTGATGACTCATGCACTATTTCTGGGTCCTGCAGGGCTTCATAGTAAGCATTAATGATAATCATATAGTAAGGGGAGAAGCAGAAGCTGGGTGAGATCACAGCCGTCTAAATTTATACCGTTACAAGCAGACGGCAGTGCGTCCCCGTGTTACCTACACGTAAGAGTTTAATATCATTAAACCTTACAACCCAGTTACTCCTACACATATGTAACGACTAGACTGTACTCATCACTGTACAGTCTAACAACAGCCGGTTCTCGTAAAGGATTCTGATACTCCCAGTAGCCAGGATACTCTTCGGATAGGCTGTGTCCCCAAACCCGTCCAGGGTGGCTCAGCAGCACTCGCTATCCCCGCTCCTGTTACCTACAGACTGCGGACACATCACCGAAACGGCCGAAGGATGAGCGCACACGGAGCCTGTTAGTAGCTCTTCTTCGCTGGTTACTAGGAAATGAAGCTGAGTGGCCTCTAGACGGATTCGGTGCGGGCTGGACACCCAAGCGGGCTGGGGATACGGTGGAAATCTGGTGAGGTGCAGACAAGAGAGTTCTCACTGTTTTCACGTGGGAGGTCTAAAAGCTAGAAACCCCGCAAAATGCACTAGCGCGCTGGCTGGGGTCTCCCGTGGGGGAAAGTTCTGGCTCGGACTCCTCCTCCTCAGAGCAAAGGGGAAGCCGGCCCTCCGAATACTGGACACTGACCAGGCATTCACACGCTTTAGGGGAAAACAACACAACACACAACATGTGTATACCCCCTTTCTTAGGATTCCCTTACTGACTTTTTCAATGAACATGACAACGCTCAGGCCAGACTCTGGGGGAGGGAGATAATGGCCGACTTCTGTCTGTTCACACAAAACTCCCTACAATGTCTCTGGCTGATGAATATACATTCATAATGTGTATAAATCAAGAAGTCATTTGTGTTTATACCATGAAATTCTAAATAGCTAACTGACTGCATACTTTCTGGAGTCCAGAGAAGGCCCAAGGTTACATGGCCTTAGCTTCACAATGGAAAATTATGCCGTAAAATTGCTAGAATATTCCAGACACCACCCCCCACAAACCTCCTGAAGCTCCTGTACAAAATGTGTCTAAGTGCCTAACATATAACATAAATTACGATTATTTTCACTAAAACTGAAATAAGTAGATTCAAATTGAAATAAGTTTCCCATTTGGTGAAATATGTTAACCTATAAAAACTCATTTCATGAACATTTTGTCCTAAATGGAGCTACCTGCAAAGGGAAATATATACCTAGGAAATATGATAAAATGTTAAAAGAAGACAAAATGCTGATCTTTGATCTAGTCTCTCAACCTCTCTTCACCTCCACCTTCAAAGAACAGCTTAAACCTCATTTCCTCCAAATGTCCGTGAGGTATATGGCCTTCTTTTTTTGTTTTTTTGTTTTTTTTTAAGATTTTATTTATTTGACAGAAATACAGCCAGAGAGGGAACACAAGCAGGGGGAGCGAGAGAGGGAGAAGCAGGCTTCCCGCCGAGCAGGGCGCCCGATGTGGGACTCGATCCTGGGTCTCCAGGATCATGACCTGAGCCGAAGGCAGTCGCTTAGCCAACTAAGCCACCCAGGCACCCCAGTATATGGCCTTCTTGACCCCAAGTGGAATGGTTTGCTTACTGCAGCCTTGGGCTCCCAGGGTACCCTGGATGTGATGTGTGACAGGACCGAATGCCATGTGCTGGGACAGGTTCTTTACATTTCTCATGTCTCCTCCAAATGCAAGACCTAAGACCCTTAGGCCTATTTGCACTTGCCTATCTATTCCCGTGGCTCCCATCCGTGGGGTGCTGCTATCCCCCTAGGGGACACTGGGCTATCTCCGAAGACAGTTTTGCTGGTTGAAACTGTTGCGGAGAGAGTTACTGGGACCTGGTGGGTGGAGCCCAGAGCTGCTGCTCAACACCCCACAAGGCAGAGGACAGCCCCACGGCCGAGAACTATCCAGCCCCAAGTGTCATCAACGCCCACGCTCAGAAACCCATTCTGTCCCCTTATGGGAATCTATCTGGTTTTCCTGCAGCCCGTGTTCATGTTCTATACACGTTTAGCTTCTTTTCTTGCTCCTAAGCTGTCTGCAAGACACCTTCACTCTTGGTAGGAACTCAATCTCGCTTCTAGTTTTCCAGTATTCAAAGACTCTTCACATGGCTCTGGGCATCACTGCACGAGGCCGGTGATCCACCCAGTTTTCACGCTTCTATCTCTAAAGCTACTGTCCTTAAAAAGTAATGGCTCAATACATCTGTATGAAACAAATATATTCTGCCTAAATTTAACAAAATAAAACACTTGCCATATGCCACTCAGTTTTATTAATTAGCAGGTCCGATAACCCCACTATCAATGTACAGTAATAACCAATGAGTATTTATATTTAGAGCATCTTCTTCATCAAGATAAAACACACACACACACGGAAAAAAATCCCCAAGGATGGTCTGAGTCACAGAGATCTCAATGAACCTCAACTTGCACTCTACCTAGAAGGCACTTTGAAATTTTTATTTAGTTATTTAAGTACTCTCTACTCACAACATGGGGCTCGAACTCACAACCCTGAGGATTAAGAGTTGCGCGTTCCTCTGACCGAGCCCACCTGGCGCCCCTAAAAGGCACTCTGTCCATGGGCCCACAGCCTTCTGCTACGAGACAACGGTGTCCACCATCAGGGAAGACTCAGTGCAGAGACAGACGGGAAGCGAGGAAAACAAGACCGAAACGATCAGATGCACAAAACAGCCTCAGGATTTCCAGGGCGTCTATTTAAAATGCAGAAGAAGAATCATTCTGAACACGAGTTCATTGTAACACCTGCCTTAAAAGGCACTACCTTCCATACACCAAAAAATGAGCCAATTTAGCCAAAAACGATTGGTCGAATTAAAATTAAATTAAAAACACAGGCGCCGTACGCCCCCGTCTCCCCTTACACCACTCCTACTGTATTTTAATGGCTCAATTACTCAAGACACTGTCATGTGGATGAAGCCCACATTTAAGTACTTGTCGCCACTCGCTTAGCTGCCATGCGGACATCAGGGGTGTCAAAGTCGCCACAAACGTGAGGAAGCAATCCATCATGCACTGGAGCCTCAAATGGCTCGGTCTAACTGCATTAATCTCTTCTTAATGTCTGGGGGGCATAAACCTCCATTCAATGAGATTCTTCTCACCGAGTGGAAATTCAGCCGGACAGGTCAGGAGGGACACTTAGAACCAATATACTGGGGAAATGCGATGATGATTTACAAGCCCCTCAGAAAGCAAACGACTACCAAAGGCTTGGCAGTAATAATAAAAAGTGCTCCATTTGCATACATTTTAACGGCCTCGCCACTGTAAGAAAACACAGCCCGAATTCTCCTTATTGGGTCAGGACATGCTATTAAAACAAAATCAGGGTCTTCTTATTCATCAGCTCACCTCACTCAACCTGCCATGATTACAAACCTCCCAGTAGTTTAAACGAGATCATGCTCAGGGAAAAGCATTATGTTTGCTAATTTCTACACAAACCCCAAGAGAAATCAATTTCACTTTATAATTCTTCTCATTGGCAAAGGTACCTTAAAAATTGTGTGGGCTTTTTTTTCAACCAAGTGCTATTATATAACAGAAAATGGTGTTTGACCTCTCTCTCGAAAAACAAGAATTTAAAAAAACTTGAGTTTTTAATTCCATGGCTGAAAATCATTAAAAAAAAAAAAAAAAAAAAAAAGAATTCAAATATACCACCAAAACATTTAAAAGTAATCAATACTTCAACACTCCTACTGCATTCTTCTTCAACAGCGTGGTGGAGGTGGGTGTGAGTCTGCCTTTTCATAAATATCACCGATCCCTGAAACCTATAAAATCCAATATACATGATAGCGAAGTGATTTCATCGGCTCTCGGTTTTAGCACCACATCTAATGTGTCACACAGAGCATGTACTTTTCAGCCCACCAGAATGGAAGATTTTTGTCTGCTTTGTTCACTGCTAAACTTCCTGCATCTAAAATAGTTCCTGATGTGCACGTAGTAGGTGCTCGATAAATACAGGCTAGCTGGCTGAATGCTTTACCCTGGGAGATGAAGTGAGTGCAAATGACTGAAGTGTTCATCGAGAGCTTCACGGGGGGAAATATGCAACATGCTGTGTGGGGGTGGTATGTGGGCAAGATCACAAAGGCGGGGGATAAAAGTCCTTCCCCGTGCAAGGAAGTCACGATATATACAACACGCACTCATGTCAACGCTAACTCCCAACACTGCCTCAGATCTTCTCTGACCTAAGAGATAGGAAAGACAAGAGAAAGCCTCCCGTTCATCTTGGTTACTCCACTCAGCCCTTAGAACACAGGGGGAGAACCTAGTCCGTTTTATGGACAGAGAGAGGTCTCTGGGCACCTGGCAGAAACTCAAGAGTAAGCAGTGGGCAAGAGACAGAACAGGGCCTCGAGCCAAGCCTCACCCACCTCCCCCTTCATCCTGGAAGAACCGGACAGCTGGACTTCATGTGGGCACACAGCCACACCCTCCCCAAAGGACCTGTTTTCCATATGACCCAGTTCTGGCCAATGACTATGGGCAGAAGTCAAATATGAAGCTTCCCTACTGCGTTCTTAAAATCACAGAGCCGCAGTCTACAAGCATCCCCTGTGGCTCCATTTCATGTTATTTTTTCTGCATGTGGCACCAAACTAACTTTCCTTAGCGTCCTGGTGTGCAGCAGCACCTAAACAAAGCCTGGAAAAGCGCCTCCATCAGAGGAAGCATCCCTGGGCTCAATCCCTGACTCCGAACGTCTAAGTTTCCTTTGTCAGGGTCAATGATCCAATCTGTCTGACACCCTTTATCTTGAGTGTACAATGGGATTTGCCTTTTTTTATCTCACAGGGATGCTGTGGGGAGAAGATAAACAGTGCAGATGGGCACCTGCTCCCTTTCAAGTGAGACAGGCCTTGTCTTCCCGTGGCCAAGTCCTGACACCTGGGAGGAGCCGAGTGGAGGTAAGGCGAGGTGGCCATCCTTGAAAATGGCCCGACACTGGGCTGAACAAATCATCAAGTTGACTCACTGGAATGTACAGAATGCTTTTCAAAGGGGAGGGTGAAAGCAGGGTCTGGGCTGGGATCATTAACCAAGAGCCTGTAATTTTGAGCATGACTTCCCCCGTTTGTTATAGGAGAACTCTAATGGAGACTGGCACTGTCCAACAGAAATACGTCAGCTTCTATACACAGCTTTACATTTAGCCATGCTGAGACCTATAAAGCTATTTTTCATAATGAGTTTAAGTTTAACCTAATATATATGCAAAACAGCATCATTTCAACATGTATTCCATATCGGAAATTACTGAGATCTTTTATGTTCCGTTTTCCAACTCAATCTCCAAAATCTTCCACATGTGTTTTTTTGCTTTTGGCACACCTACATTAGGAAATTACGTTTTCATTGGAAATACATGACCGCTATTATTGTTCAGAAAATGTAGACACAACACAGATCATGTCATCCATGTAACTCCCAACGTACTTATATGTTTTCTGATAAGTCAAGTACTGACGTTTAAACTTAAATCAATTAAAAGGCAATGCGATTTTAAAGTGTGCCCCTCAATGACACTAGCTACATTTCAGGTACCATAGCTCCATGTGGCTACTGGCCGCCTTACCTGACACAGCAGGTCAGGATGGCTACTAAGAAAAACCCTTTGATGATGGTCTGCAGGATGAAGGGACATGGGGACTTCCCAGGCCAGACGATTCCTCTGTAATTGGTCCACATGCATTTTTTTTTTTAAGATTTTATGTATTTATTTGACAGAGTGAAACACAGCGAGAGAGGGAACACAAGCAGGGGGAGTGAGAGAGGGAGAAGCAGGCTGCCCACCGAAGCAGGGAGCCCGATGTGGGGCTCGATCCCGGGTCTCCAGGATCACGACCTGAGCCAAAGGCAGTCGCTTAACCAACTGAGCCACCCAGGCACCCCTGCATTTTTTTAGATTGTATGCCAACAACATTTTTTGTCTCAACCAATTCCATATATTACTAAATTATCAAAGTTTAAAACTATTTCCTCCTAAAAACAGTATTAAGTTTCTTCCTGAGAATTACTTTTCATATCACGAGCTAATTTTCATAACTGTAGATAACAGAGCTCAGAGTCTCAGATTGGACTGACCTATGAGTCCGCGTTCACAGCATGGGCTGTAAATCCAAATTACACACTGAATTTCACAGGCGAGATGGCAGGAAAAAAGAAAGACATAAAATATCTCATGGATCATTTTTCACCGGGATCACGTGTTGAAATGGAATGAGAGTGAAACAATGTATTACTGCATCACTACGTATTAAATTATGTGTTACCATATTAACTTATATTGATATGTTGCAATATTAATTTCACTGGTTTCTTTTTACTCTTATTATGGCTACTGGAAAATTACATTCTCTTTCTACTGCACAGCATCCATGAAGATCACTTCATGGGTGCCCAAAGGCTCCAACACGTGACGGTAGTCACCAAGATGAAAGCAGAGTCTGTTTAGGGCACAGGATTCTTGTTATCATTGTGACCACCACCAATATTAATAATGTGCCGTAACATCTTTTTTATTCCTTGACCAATTCAAAACACATTAATCATCACAAACCGTTCTAGTTGAAGACTAGCTTTCTTGTAGAAAAAAGGCAATTTTCTGTTTGAAGTTATTACTTTTTAATATTGTGAATTACTAGAAGTTCCATGAGACACCTGAGCAAGGTGCAGATGAAAGCCTGTGAGCCTCAAAGTGTCAAGGTCGCCGGCAGGTCACCCCTGGGGTGAGCAAACAGCCCAAGGCTCACCTCGGGGCACATCAGACATTCTGATTTGGGAGCTGCTGGGTCTAGTAGGTGGCACAGGTTTCATTTCCAGGTGAGGGCCCAGGGGGGCTGAAGCTCCCTCATCTCCAAAGGCAAGTGACGTCACGATACCGGTGTCCCACTCCTTGCATGTGGCCACAGAAACACGAAGGCAAGGGTGCTAAGTGATGGGCTTTGTGCCACAGCCAAAGCAGCAGAGCTCAGACCCCACGGGCAGCTAATGAAGACCGGGTGAGCAAAACATCTTCGCCAGGACTCCCATTGGTCACTCTGTTAGTAGCGTTAATATTGAGTCTCCTTTCAGGTATGACATTCTCTGCCCCTAACTTTCAGGGATCACTTCAAGATTGAATGAAGCCCCGCCCACAACACGCACAGGAGAATGAACACTTCCAGGTCTCCAGAGATGGGGGGGGGGGGTGCACGGCATGCCCGCTCTCAGTGACAACAAACTGAGACTCGACGGTCTTTATTTTAGCAACAGGAATGTTACTGCAGCCTTAAGTTCTACGGGGAACCAATAAAACACCGCCATGTGAGGGAGAGGCAGAAAGGAGAAGGAATCCACTCTGGCTGACGCTGGTGCTGCATGAGCGACCTCATGTCCTGGGAAACTGAGTTCAAATTCAAAGTCATCGACCTGGAGCCACATTCCGGGGAGGCAGGTGACAGAAGGCTGCTGCTCGGCGTTCTCGACTTCTGTGCCTACTGCATACCGCAGAAGAAACAAAACTCCGAGTCTGGGGTACGAAAACACGGAGCGGAAATGGAATCTTGAGTCGTAAGGAAATGCCCAACACTGAGAAGCATGGCCATTTCCCGTGGATTATCCCAACACTGACACTCGGCAGGAAATGGCTCATTCAAGCCCTGGCTAGCTTCTTCCCTAGTCAACATACTTTGGGGCAAAAATACCCAGACATCACTAACATACTCCGTCTGTAATGTTGTAAAAGGACAGGTTTCCCACCCCATATTCTCATAGCATTTCTTTGAATAAGGACTTCAGAGCACTTCAGAAAATTCCTCCTGCCGATCCTATGATAAAATGGCTCCGTGCGTCATGCGTGGCACAAGGTCTGTCACGAAGTAGATACTCAATTAATTCATTTCTGTAAGATGGCATATGTCACCCATGTACACACACTCATGCGTAGACACACACATCCTTTGGAAACACTGAACTTTGGCTAATGATGAGTAGAAACAAACTGACAGGTTTTCTAATTTATAATCATATTTTAAAAATCTTTTATTGGCTAACAGAAGAATCTGTGCTTTTCCTACAGCTGTCATTCTATAAAAATATGACTTTTGATAAGCACACTAGGAAACAGGAGATGAGCGGAATGCACGTGTCTCTTGTCACATCGAACACACCGACTTCCATGATAAGCAGCGGTCTCACCTCTGGTACACACGAACAACTTGAAGGAAAGGGGTCGTACCAATGGCATCAGTATAACCTTAGCAAATTAATCTGCTAACTTCCTTCTTGCTTTTGGACACAGATCCTGTTTAAAAATGCAGCCCTAATATGTAAATTCAGTTTGGCATAAGTCAGGGGACTCGGCTAACATCACAAATGACCCATTTAGCTCAAACTCTGATACTGCAAATCCTTAAAACAACTGGCATTCAAGGAAAATACAGAAAGTGCAAAGAAAACCTGAGGTATGCCTTTCAAAAGGGCTTTTTATCCAAACCACAGGGGAAAAAAAATGCAAATGGTTCGCAAACAATAGCCCATCTCATTAGTAATCAGAAAAATGTAAATATGTATATAAAAAGATGTCCTGCACTCCCAGCTCAGCTGACCACTATGGCAGGACTGCTTGAGAGGGTTGTGGGCTCCGGCCCCACCCCCAGTACTAGGCAACTGGAACAACCTTTCAGGAAAGCAATTTGGTAATCGGTCTCAAGAGCCCTACAATTCTATTTCAAGCAAGCTATTCTAAAGCAAAAATTGGAAGCAATCTAAATCTCCAACTACATGCATTAAATAAATTACAGTACATGAACTTGACAAGAGAGAGGCATAAAAATATTTTCATTAAATGTTGGTAAATGACCAAATGCTTACTCTGGAAGGTTAAGTGGGAGAGAAGCACGACCAGGCTCAATCTACAGTACGCTCCACACCCACATTTATAAACATTTGGGGGGAAATGCACCAGAACACTGACAGGAAGTTTCCACGGGTGGGTTTAGAGGCGTCTAGTTTCTTTCCATGCTATTTTGTTTTTTCAAATTGCATAGACCACATTATTTTTTTAAATCAGAAATGAGTTATTGAAAACCCTGGCAAAGAATAATTACTAGGTTCCACATGTGGTATTAAGAAGATAGATAAGGTAGCTATGTACCTATTTATTTCTTTCCTAAGAACATCAATGATGTGTCTCTTTCTATCATGTGATGTGTTGGGGAAATTCTTGTCTTCCCTAGGTATACACACACTCACCTCCTCTGAGTCACCTTTTTGAAGTTTTATGATGTTAAAGTCTATAAACACTATATTAAATATTTATGATTGACATTTGCTGCTTCTAAAAATACACAGAGGAAAAGATCTCTTAACGAGGTCTTTTGACTTTCTCACTGAATTAACTGGCCTCGTGCACCCTGCAGGCGTGCTGACAGCTGCCCACAAGCCCGGCCCTCACTGTCCCGGGGCCCTCTTCCTTCCCTGTGGGCCCAGGGGCCTCCCCACCAGGGCCTGCACCTGAACGCCCCATGAAGACCCTGTGTCCAACCAGTCCCGAACCTGCTCATGCCAACCGGACCAGGTAAGTGCATTCGTGGAAAGTAATTCAATATCCTATCAACCTACGAACTGGGCATGCAGAACTTTCTTTTTTTCCCAAAACTACTTTGATGCTATGCGCCAGTGAGACCAAGGAGAGATAGAGCACCAAACAAACGTGTCGTCAAGACGGCTGTAGGGAGGATACGGGGGAGAGAGACGTGGGAGGAGGCCAGAAATTCGTGGGTGGATGCTGCGCGGAGATGCCTCCACAGATCTCTCCCAGCTCCCACTTCCACTTTAAAGAAACTGACACGGGAACTGGCAGGGGAAAATCGCGGGTTCAGCTTATAGCAAGAGTTGAGCCGGATCCACAGTACCAGAAAAAGCTCTACCCCCTTCTACCCACAGGTTGGTGAACGAACGGGCACTCAGCGTACTTCAACCTGAGACACAACAGTCCGCAGGAGGCGAAGCTTAACACACTTGCCTGAGTGTGGGCTCTGAAAGAGCGGCACATTGAAAGGGAAAAATGGTGACTGCACAGCCGAGACCCCCACGCATCCACCACCAGCGACGGGGGGTTCGGGCACCCGACGCGGCATGCGGACGCCATGTGCCCTTGACAGGACGTGAGCAGAGGGCACCTGACCTTTGTTGTCTTGGTCCCCAAAACTCATAACCCCAATCTGAACAAGTGAAAAACATCAGCCAAACCCAAACTGAAGAACATTCTACAGAATGCATGATTAGCACTCCTCAAAATCATCAGGGTTGTTTTAAAAAAAACAAAAGTCTGAGAAACTGTCACAATCCAGAGAACATAAAGAGACAGCATGACTAAACGCAATATGGCGATCCTGGCACAGAAAAAGGCCATAAATGATAAAACGGGTAGAACCTGAAAAAAGAGTCCGGAATACGATCAATAAAAAAAGTTTGTGATAATGTACAGGAGTGTCATTGCTTGTGATTGCCTGGCCTACCCCTGCTCTGGGCGTCCATGCTGCAGCAAGATGGCTCGCGCACGCCTGGAGAGACCGCCGGTGGGGCAGCGGCACCTGTGAGCCTCAGCGAGCCCCCCCCCGGGGGGAGAGAATGCGCACACGGACATGAACCGACCCCCGATCTAGGCCAGCAGCTGTCCCTGAGGCTGCCACCATGAACTCGCTCCTGCTGGTGAGTCTGCCTCCCTGCGAATCCTCGACACATCAAAGATCGGTAGCCTTTGCCGGAGGAAACCCACCCACTCTGACCAAGGTACAACTCTCATACAGGTTCCCCACTCCCACCACTCAAAGCGCCCTCCTCCTCTTTATTACTCTCTTTTTATTTTTAGCTCCCACCCTCTAGATTATTCCCCTTAGCCAGACTTGAAGAGCAGGGATGGAAAATCCTTCAAGGAAAAGCTTAGAGCATAAAGGGGGAAACAGCCTTTAAGAGTTGGGCCTCAGGGTCAGGACCACTAACGGGAGAGTGTGGCATCCCCAAGCTTCGGGCCACAGCAGCCGGCCACATTTAGGGCGCAAAAAGGCCTTCCCAACCAGCTCCAGAACTTGGAGGTGCAGGTGAAGACCTCACCTTGAGGTTTCTGACCTTCCAGAGGCTGACGGACATCGCGGGGCCTGGCTGTCGCCTATGCAGCCCTGGGGCTCGTGGCCCAGGGTCGGGGCTCCCACCCCGGAAAGGCACTCCCCTCTCGGACTGCAGCGGCCACGTCCCAAACACACGAGAGCTAGATCAAAGTCTTAAAGAGTCCTTCTCAACTAGAAAATCAGGATCTTACAACATGTTCATGAAGTCATTCTGAGTGTCTTAATTCGTATAATGGAACTCCTACTCATCACCGGGTTCATTTCTCTACATCTGATGTGCCTTAAATTACTGCCCAAAGACGTCTGCCTTTTTACTCTATTCCGCCCTTTATAGCCACATGTCCAGGGTGTCGCCCAAAGCCTGGTGCACAGAGGTTCTCAATCAGTATCTGCCGAAGGAATGAATGAATGAATGAATGATTTCAGCCCTGCATGAGCAAACAGCAATAGAGATGCTATCATCTTTGAACTCATGACTAAGCGAGAATTCTGTACAGTATGTTACTGGCACAGAGATCAATGGGCCAGAATGGAAAGCCCAGGAAGGAGACCATGATTCTAGTCAAGTCATCTGTAACAAAGGAGGCAAGAATATGCAGTGGGAAAAAGACAGTCTCATCACGAAACGGGGTTGGGAAAACTGGACAGCCAAATGCAAAAGAATGAAACTGGACCACTTTCTTACACCACACACAAAAACAAATTCTAAGTGGATTAAAGACCTGTGAGATCTGAAACCATAAAACTCTTAAAAGAAAACATAGGCAGTAATCTCTTGGACACTGGTGTTAGCAGTATTTTTCTGAGAATGTCTCCCCAGGCAAGGGAGATAAAAGCAAAAATAAACAATTGAGACTACATCAAACTGAAAAGCTTTTATAAAGCAAAGAAAACCATCAACAAAACAAAAAGGCAAAACAAAACCTACGGAAAGGGAGAAAATATTTGCAAGTGATAGTTCCCAAACGGGCTTAACCCAAAATATGTTAAAAAAAAAAAAAAGAAAAGAAAAGAAAAGAAAAGAAAAAGTCATGCAACACCAAAAACACAAATAACCCAATTAAAAATGGGCAGACGACATGAACAGACGTTTCTCCAAAGCAGACATCCAGATGGTCAACAGACACATGGCAAGACCCTCAACTTTACCAATCAAGAAAATTCAAATAAAACCACAAAGAGATACCATCGCCTCACACAAGCTAGAATGGCTAGAATTAAAGAGACAAGAGACAGCAAGTGTTGGCGACGACGGGGAGAAAAAGGAACCCCGGTGCACCGCTGGTGGGAACGCAAACAGGTCTGACCACTGTGGAAAACAGCATGAAGGTTCCTCAAAAAACTAAAAAAAGAAGTACCATGTGGTCCAGTAATTCTACTCTGGGTATTTACCTGAAGAATGAGAGAACACTAATTTGAAAGAGACGTAAGCACCCCTACATTCACTGCAACATTATTTACATTACAGCCAAGATATGCCAATAAACTAAGTGTCTCCCAACAGATTAAAAAAATGTGGTGTACACACACAATGGAATATTACTTGGGCCTAAAAGAGTGAAATCTAAAAGCCAAAATCAATGAGCCAACACAAAACAGCAATTTAAAAAAAAAGAAGCAGACTCACAAATACAGAGGACAAACTAGCGATCGGCCAGAGGGCAGGGGTTCGGGTTACCGACAAAATAGGTAAAGGGGATTAAGAGACAAAGACTTCCAAATCTACATGAAGGCACAGGGATGAATAGCACAGCATAGGGAATGCGGCCTGGCCCAGCCCGTAATACTGCAACAACTCTGCATGGGGCGGCCGGTGACTACACTGATCACTATTTCATAATGTGTGGGATTCCTGAATCACTATGGCATACGCCTGAGACTAAGGTGTGTCAACCACACTTCAATCAGCAATAAAAATATTTACGAATTTTCGAAAGAGATAAAATTCCATAAATTTTGGGAACATTTGGGGGGCATAAAATCTCATGAATTTTTCTTTCGGGGGGCATAAAATCTCATGAATTTTTCTTTCGTTAACTCTGCATAGAAGACAGTAAAGAAGGTAATTCAGTTTCAGTATCTTGAACGGGAAAGGTCAACATTTCCTAAATGTCTTTGGGCAGCAAGAGTGTGGAGAGGCAGCAATTCTGACAGGAACTGAAAGATTAACAGGGATACACTGGGCAACTGACAAGGCTCATCCATTAGGGACTCAACAAATGTTTCCACTCGATTGGACGGAAAAAGGTTTTTTTGTCCAAGAATATAATTAAGAACACAGGAAGCCTGGGTGGCTCAGTGGGTTAAAGCCTCTGCCTTCAGCTCAGGTCATGATCTCAGGGTCCTGGGATCGAGCCCCACATCGGGCTCTCTGCTCAGCAGGGAGCCTGCTTCCTCCTCTCTCTCTGCCTACTTGTGATCTCTGCGTCAAATAAATAAAATCTTAAAAAAGAACACAAAATAAGCACACAATCATTGATCTCTAACAGACTGCTAGGTAGTAAAGTGAGAGTCTTTACAGGTAGATTCTAAAGGTTCCAAAGGTTATGCCATGGTCACGGCTAAATAAAAAAGAATTTCTCCAGAACTTTTCAAAAAAGATTTATTTACTTGAGAGGGGGTTGCAGAGGGAGAGAAAGAGAATCTCAAGCAGACTCCCCACTGAGCGCAAAGCCCAACAGGGGACTCGATCCCACAACCCCGATATCATGACCTGAGCTAAAATCAAGAGTCTGACACTTAACCAACTGAGCGACCCAGGTGTCCCTCCAGAATTTTTTTGATGATCTGTAATGTACTCAAAGGAGTGACTCTCTAACCAAGACGCAACTTTATGGGTGTAAAAGAGCGCTGTGGTAGCCAGCCCCTTCGATGGCACCCGATGAGCCCACCTCCTGGGATTCAAATCCGGGCCTATCCCAACCCACAACTGCCAAGATTGGTCCGTGTGACCAGTGGAACATGGCGGAATGATAGTATGTCGCTGCCGCAAGTAGGTATGAAACTGCTATGGTTTGCAGCACCTTCTTCCTCTGTCTCCTTGTCCCCCACTCCCTGTCCCCCTCTCTGTCCATTTTTCTCTTATGGATCACTCAGTGTTGGGGGAAGCCAGGTCATGGGCAGCCCGAGAGAGAGGCCCACAAGGTGAGAAACGGAAGCACACTGCCAGCTCACACATGCACGAATGATCTTGGGATGGGTCTTCCGGCTGGGGCAGTTTTCAAGGGTTACAGCCGGGGCCAACAACAGGGCTACAACTCATAAGACACCCTGGACCAGACCATCCTGCTCATCTGTTCTTGGATTTCGGACGCTCACAACGAAACACTAAACGTCTGTGACTTTCGGCTGTTGAGTGTGGGATATTTGTTTTACAGCGACGGATAATGAATGCAGGGGCTGAAACTGGAGTATTCTAGGAGAGACCAAGGAGCCTGGCCTAGAAACTACCCCATCCATCTGCTCCCTGTCTACTACCTCCAAGCCAAGAGTCACTGTGTAATTCCATTTGTTTGCCTTCAGGCAAGCATACAAAGACCTAAACTAAAGGGATCTAGTTTCTTTCTTTCTTTCTCTTTCGAGACAGAGAGACAGCAGGGAGCGGGCAGTGGGGTTGGGGGGCACGGGTGCAATAGAGAAGGAGAGAGAGAACGAGAACCTCAGGCAGGCTCCACCCCTGGTGTGGAGCCCAACACGGGGCTCCATTTCACCACCTGAGCCAAAATCAAGGTTTGGATGCTTAACCCACTGAGCCAGTCAGGCACCCCTCAGAGAGCTCTTTTAAGAGTAAAATCTGCGTCTACTGGGTAAGTCACTTACCTCCCAGATTCACGCAGCCTTGGAAATACCTTGCTTCCCCTCAGCTCAGCACTTCCATGTGCCAATGGTACATGCAGTATTCTTCATCAGATCAGAAGACAAGTTCCTGCTTCAAGTTCTTGGTTTCCTGTGAGGCAAATCCTAAACTTGGCTCATTATTTTAGCAGATTCCGGACATAAAGACTCAAGAAGCGGGGCTATACCTCGCACTGGCACAGAACAGACACTCTAACCGGAAGAGTCCCTCCACGGCTTTAAGCTACTTATGTGACGTCGTGGGACAGAACTTAGATTGTTTTACCTCCAAAGCAGAATTCTAGTTTGTCTGGTTGCCTTCTTCATGACTCTGACATCAATGGCCAGAATTGACAAAACTGACAGATGCATACACGGTCTAACTAGGACTCTAATTATGAAGCTGGATCTTGTTTGGGGAGTGTAACTATGATGCAAAATCACAATTCGGGGACAGAAGAGCCGGGTTCCCTCCTGTTTACTACCCGAGGCCAGCAACGCTGCAGAGAGGCGAAGTGCACGTCCAGGTGTCGTCACCTGCCATGCTCCGAAACCTGCAAACGCACAGCATTTTGGAGAAGATGTGCTGTTTTATACGTTCGCCTCAAAAGAGCTACAAGAGTCTTGAAAGATGTCTAACTCTGCATCAAAGACTCAAGCATGGTATAATTTCTTTCAGAGAAAACTGGCCAAAACTCCATGGGCGCACCTTTGGATTCCAGGCACTGAGACCCCACGGGCACAACTGTCCCTCTTCCTGCCCCTCTATGGCTAGACCAGGATGGGGGGCTGAACTCAGAACCACCAGGGTCTGCCCCCGCGCCCGGCGGCCAGAGGCCTTGAGGAGGCCTTGCCGTGGACCGGATCACGGAGTATCCCAAGGGACAACGCGAAGGGGCCCACAGAGGACACTGTCACCAGGACCCGGGCTCATTCCTCCTGCTCAGTCGTGTGAAGAAGCCTCATCATGCGGCGCGACAGAGGTCCCAGGCGGAAGGTCCGGGTCAGTGCACGGAGCTGTGAAGTGTACAAATCAGACACGCCGCCCTGCGGCTCTGTGAACCCTGGTTATCTGCCTCCTGAGGGGCAGACTGTTGGAATCTGAAGACCCCTGGCAGAGAAACATGAACAAGTCCAGCCAGTCAGGGCTAGCCTCTGCCTCATCGCTGGCCCACGCGCTCCTGGGCACTGCAGCAGCCTTACCTTTCAGGGCACACCGCACTTGGGGCACTGTAGTCACCTGCTCGTAGAAGGAGCACTGTATTCACCTGCTCATTTTATTAAAGACCAAGAATTTTCAACTGGACCTCTTTGCTTGCCCTGTGAAAATGTCCAACGGCTGCAGGCGTGCGTCATGCATGGCTGGGTGGAGAGCTGGGAGTTGGAGGGTGGGGTGGGGGTCCGGGAGAGGACGGGCACGTTGGCATGAGGAGGGTGGGCCATGACCACTACCGCGGGCTGAACTTCTCCAGAAGAAAGGCAGTCCCCATCCCCTCCCCCGCACTCCACAATGAGATCTTATTTGGGAATGTGGTCATCGCAGATGGAATTCATCAAGATGATGCCATACGGGAGTAGGTGCGCCCCTGAGCCCCACGACTGCTGTGAGAACAGACACGCGGGCGAGGCAGGGGATGGAGCGCAGTGCCACCAGGTCTAGGAGTGCCCAGGGTTCCTGGCAGCCACGGGAGGCCAGCGGAGAGAGAAGGCCTTCCACACTCCGAGGGTGGGTGGCCCTGGTGACACCTGGTGTCAGACCTCGGGGCTCCACAACTGAGAGAGAACGAGTCTCTGCTGTTTTCGGTCAGGCAGCGTATGGCACACTGTCACAGCAGTCCGGGGAGACGGACACAACCACTCCCCGTGAGCCTGGGTCCTGCTCTCTCCGCAGATCTGCTGGGAGGCAAAGGCGCCTCTCACTGGCTTTGGTCCTACGTCTGACCTCGGGTGTCCTCACTCACACAGATGCCCCAGCTCAACAGCACTGCCACGGGCCTCCACCTTTCCCTTCGTGTCCGGGGCCACACCTGGGGTCCAGGTGGGACCGGAGAGAGTGGACGTCCCAGATCTCCAACGACAGGCTTCATATTCTAGGCATTACAAACAGTGTCCACAAAAGCACACAGACAGGCATGTCTTACGTGACTGGCATCCATATATGTGTCCGCAGAGACAGTTTCAGGTTTTGTAAAACAGTGCGGCTTTTACTGTATTTACAAAAATCACTAGGTAATTATTTTAAAAACAAAGCTGGTGCTGTGGGGTCCAGATCAATAAGAGAGACCCTGGAACTACAGCTTAGCCTGGCCCCCCGGGTCTGTGAGAGCAAACCACAGAACGGATGAGAAACCATTACCATAATGAGCTCTTTCTCCAGTCACAGTAATGAGACCGCTTGAAGAATTAATTCGAAATTCTGAAATGGCTTCCCTTAAAGGAGAAAGAGAACAGTAAGTTGCATGAGTCTGTATGCACGCTTTCCCACCTGCTTTCTTACCACTGAGGATGGCCAGAAAGCAAAGGAACCCTCATTTACACCACGCTCTCTCCAGTGTCTCATTCAACAACTCGCGCAGCGAGCCTGTCCATTTACGGCGACGGCTAGGCTTGTGCACCACGTGCCCAGTGACAAATGTTCCAGGATCTCATCGAGAATTAAGTTTGCCTTCAGAACGTCTGAAGTTCCACGTGCAGCCAACCAAGACTGATTATTAGAAACTGTAAGAGAGGAGGGGCACCTGGCCAGCTCTGTAGGCGGAGCATGGGACTCTCGATCTCGGGGTTGTGAGTTCGAGCCCCACATTGGGTATAAATGTTACTTAAAAATAAAAGTGTAAAAAAAAAAGAAAGAAAATCACTTAAAATCCTTATATCTATAAAAGAAAAAAATATGCTCTATTATCATTAAATAGCAGATACCTTCTAAGAATTGAAACTCAGTGTGTTTGTGTATGAGAAAAAGAGAAACTGTAGTCAACCCTACCCAAGACTTGGCATCCATTTAGTGTGAAAGAAATCACCTTCTGACTACCTCGTTCATCAGCGAGCACTGAAAAATATACAGACGTGCAAGTGCAGAGTGACACGCTGAAAGTGGGGACGCCCCGCGTCCAGGGTCAGTCCCTGCTCTTGATTCAAATTCATAAAGCTTTGTGAGCCAAGAATTCTCAGGTCAAGAAGGGCTCGTGAGAGAGACAATGTGTTGCCGAAAATCACTCCGCTTGCTCAGAGAACTAGTGGCAAGACAAGGGGATATTCAAATGCCCCTGGAGTATGATAAAAGAAGAAGAGGAACCTGAGGATGTATCAGAATTTGTACTTCGTGGCTATGAATACTGTTCTTCACAGCCTGGAAGTCACCTGACTTAGCTTCCGTGCTGGTATGAGTTATTCTAGAAAGTTCTATCCGTGGGAACCGCACACAGCACCAAATACTACTGTGCTCCTTCAAAAAGAGAGCATGTGTGAGACAACAAAAGGAAAGAAGGAAATCACGTGGTCGTTCTGCCTTTGACCTCCCATCCCACGTTCCATATCTCTGTCTAACACGGGCACACGCTTGTAGGCCGGGCTGCAATCCCCGTGCCCTGCTCACTGCGATTTCACCCCTACGCTACACTTCTGGGCGCTGTGGCTAGGTCTGCCTTGACCGCCAGCTTCCAGAAACAAGCCCGGTCCTTACAGAGGCGGCCAAAGCTGGGCAGCTGCGGTCTCACCTTGGCTATTCATGGAATGAAGGGAAAAACAAAACTCTCGTGTGTACCCTGCCTGGGGAAGGCACTCCTCCAACCCTTGCCCACCACCCCTTCCTGCACAGCTCCACAGAGACCACACGTGGCCACGAATCCCGGCCCTGCTGGACCCAGATGTCCACACTGGCCCAACTGTGAGCACAGAGGTTCGCCGAATACAAATGCCGAGTGCATGGGTCCCGCTCCCCAGGCCCTGAACAGCCCCCCACCCCCCGCATTTCTGCAATAGTCTCTCACTAGTGCACTCCCCCAGAGACTCAGACTCTAACAGCGCCAGAAGGAACACCTCAAAACACTCATTTATGACATCACCCCCTACTTAACAAAACCTCCAGCGATGCCCCACACACATATAATCAAGTCCACATGTCCTGGCTGGTCTGTTCCCTCCACCAAGAAGAACCTTTGCTTTCTCCTCTGCATACAATTCCATTCTGGGAAGGTCCAGTGGGAATGCCTGTGGGAATGAGGTCCTGAAGCCTGTGACCCTCAAGAACAGACTCAGACCCTCGCTCTGCTCCCACAACAGTCACGCGTCTGCCCGTGTTTGGGCCTGTCCCACCCAATCCAATCCCATCAAAAATTAAGTTCCCTTAACTGGTGTAACCGTCTCTGCATGAAACGCAGGAGATTCTCAGCAAGTGTTGGCTGCACAGAATTAAAATCAGACATAACTATTTCATGACCACTCCAGGAAAAACCATGGCTTTCCACGGATCTAAGCCCAACACTGACAGGCTTGTGGGCCTGTTGGGGTTAAGGACTCAATAGTACTTGTCAGCAAGTGTTTCCAGCTGGGGTCAGAAAGGGTCATCAACATTACCTACATGGCGTGTATCCCTCTGCTACAAAGGAGGGTACCACGGTCTGCAGTATTTTTTCCAGTGTCCTGCTCGATCTCCACCATAGGGACTTAAAGGCAAATGAAATCCTGGTGAGCTTTACTGATGCAGCTGAAAGAGATACAGCAGGGCCGGACACTGATTTCCCTTCATGGATGGGGGTTTCACGCGTCCGTCGACAGCGGAGACTCCCAGATGGAACCGGGGTCTCTCCCTCTCCCCCGCACTTCTCTGGGGTATGGATGTGATCACCAGTCCCAGAGAGACGAGCGCTGCTCTACTTTAGGGAAGTGTCAGCGATACCCCGAGGCCAGTGCTCGCGATCTTCCGGAAAGGAGTCCACTGCCGGGAGCTACGCCCGCACTCCGGTTCCACAGCGCACCGGTCGGCTCGCGCTGCGCTCCGAGAAGCAGGTGCAGGACAGCCGGTCCTCGCGTGCCAGCTCGTCAGCCGCAGGAAGACAAAACCGGCCCTGAGCAACCAGAGGACGGCAGGGAAGCACGCTTGGTGGTTTAGTAGCCCCAGTGGGAAAAGGAAAGAGGAACGAGGTCCACGCCAAGGGTCCCCGCCGTTTTCTGCAGGAAGACCGCTCCGGCTCCATAAAGCCCAGGTGACCTGTCCTCAGTGTCTCTCAGTCTTCCACCTCTAACGTCCGGGAGTGCACGCCGAGCTCCCAGCTTGGGAATGAGAGCCATCTTCTCCCTCCCGGGGTGACCCTCTCTCCAGCGACGCTGCCACGCTCCGCGGCTGCTAGATCCACGCCGAAAGCCGGGCCGCCGGCTCCCTGCGTCGGGTTACTGCGACGGCTCAAACGACAAACATGAAGGGAACCGAAGAGCCTCAATGCCTCGCGTTCCAATCTATGATGTGTTTTCTTTTCTAATCAAGATATCGTTGGTCAATCACATATTCTTGTCTTAAAAACTTTTATTTCTTTTCTTGGGGGGGGAGGAATCTCAAGCAGACTGCACCCCGAAGCTCGACCTCACCATCCTGAGATAATGACCTGAGCCAAAGCCAAGAGTCAGACGCTCAACGGACTGAGCCCCCCCAGGCACTCCTCGATCACATATTCTGAACTGTGAGCAAAATCTGTAACATATTCAGGGGTCACTTGGTTTTTGTTTTTGTTTTTTAGTTTTGGGGAGAATTACAACCAAAATTAAATCCCGAATTACAAACAAGTCACTCAACTGACTGCCCCGCGAGTGCTAATATGGTCAGAGCCCCACAGGGGAATAGCAGTGGGAGAAAGACAAGGGCGGAGACTTCTGAAAGAATGCTTCTGAAAATCAAATGGCCTCTCCATAAGAACTTGAAGATCCAGGGCTCACTACCTCTGACACGGGAACCCACCTGCTCTTGTGCGTCTGTCACCCTCCTCTGCCCGTTCACTGTAGCGACCCCACTGCGCCCAGAAACCGCCTCTGCGAGCCATCATGGCCTGGCAGCTCTGGCATCCACCCAGAAACCGCCTCTGCGAGCCATCCAACCTGGCAGCAGCGCCCAGAACCATCTGGAAGCACCGTGCAAAGGCGGAATTATGTTCTCCCAAAAAGATATGCTGAAAACTGAATACCCAGGACCTCACGACGTCACCTGATCTGGCCATGGGGTCTTTGCAGAAGGAATCAAGGTTAAGGGAAGAGCAGCATTCCTTTCCCTTTCCAATGTCATAGACTGAGGGCCTACCACACGAATCCTGGGTTCCCTTCACGGACTAGAAGACACAGAAAGGCTAGGACCACTGTTTTAGCTCCACAAGGCGACCAGACCAAAGGGACACACACTGAGACGCTGAACACAAATGTCTCCTGTCACACTCTGGAGTGCGGAAAGCCTGAGCTCTAGCTCGCGAGGATCTGCTGCAGGCCTCCCGGTTCGAAGGCGGAGATCAAGCTGTGGGCAGGGCTGGCACCCACGAAAGGCAAGGGGGGGGGTGTTGGTGGACGGCTCTCTCCGTGCTCACGTGCACCTGCATCTAAGTGTGCTCTTTTTATAGGGACCGGTCATACTGGATCAGGGCCCACCCCAAGGGCCTCACTAACTTGATTCCTTCTGTAAGACCCGATTCTCCAAATAACGTGACGTTCTGAGGTGCTGGCTGTTGGGAGTCCGATGTATTTTTGGGGTGTGGGGGGTGCAAGTTCCGTCCACACCAAACAGTGACACAGACTATTTGATTTATAAAGGCCTATTAGTGGCAATAATTAACAGCATACACACAGAAGGAGAACACTGTTTCGAGACAGGATTGGGGATGCCTTGCAATTCCTTCCCCGGGCTGGCTCTTCAGAAACACCTCTGAGCCTCTACCTCTGGGCTCTGGGACCCAAGTGCCAAGGCCTGTCCTGCCAGACAACTCCTGAAGGACACGGTCGACTCGAGGTTGCTCAACTGAAACACTTTCTAGAAACGTTGGGCATATCATACACTTTCTTCTAAAACACGCATTCTGTCCATGTCTGTTGCTTTCGGCATTTAGACTATATGGCGGCCAGCGGGCAGCTGGGCATGTGTGTGGGCAGAGGACCGTGATTAGTTTCTTCAGGAGGAAAAATGCTTACAGAATTTCATAAAGAAACCGAAAGCAAAGAATTCCATACAGACATTAAGAACATCCATGGTAGAGGCCTTTGATCCTCTGAAAAGATAATTAAACTCACATCTAAAATAATGCCTAAAGTCCAAGTCTTTGAAAAGATGGGTCTTCCTTTCCTACGGACACTGAGTCTGCCTTTCTACCTTGTTTCTTCCTGAATCTCCTATCCACTTGGGTCTTAGCTCTCCTCCGTAACAATTAGTCTCGTATGACTTTCTCCTTATGAATATTTGAGAACCAATGTCAAAAATTTATAGCCTCTACCCAATTATTTATAAAGAGGTACTCTGGCCCCGACTGTGGTCACAGAAAACCACAGGTCATGGGGCCTCATGGTCCTGCAGCTTATTCCTACGTCCTCCCCAGAGAGGTGGGGGTGGAGGCCGCAGGAAGCCCCGTGATCGTTGCATCTGCTCTCTGCCGGCGTGGACATCGGCCCCCCATGCAGCCTTAAGCGAGAGCAAACACGACACAGGGCCGGCCCAGACCACAACATGCGCCTCGGAGAGATGCATGTCTACCTGGGGTTACAGCGGGCAAGTTCTGAGCTGGGGGAAGTTTTATGATGACTTTTCATCCTTCCACCTGTCTCATGTACACATGATTCACATAACCACCAGCCTCCGTGAATGACCTCAAACGACACCTAAAAGAAAATACGCACGCGCGCACACACACACACACACACACCCCGCCGTGAACTCCTCGATGCGAGCGTGTGCATCTCCAGAAACGACGACTGAGGTCCAGGGCTGCGTCCGTGGGTGGTGCGCTGGGTGCGAGGACAGAGAACCTCAGGGTTC